>BJCO01413352.1:0-14819 GCA_018326465.1 Flaveria floridana | reverse complement strand
TCAAACTGTGTTATCCAGAAAGTCGAAATTAAATGTGTTTACGAAACTATCCGTTAGTTGTGTCGTTTAGATTAGTTAACGGTTTAATAACTGTTCATGTAAGGGTATAAGTACCCATAGTTGTATCGACATTCTGTGTGGAATTCATTTGTGATATTGTGTGTATAGTTAAGTTCCCCACCCTCTGTTCATCGCGAGTCCCTGCATATTTACATATGCATACTCAAATCAATATAATACTTCATCCTAATTGATCCTAAACATTGATCCGAAGGGGCATTGGTTTGCTACAGATTTACTCTTTAGGTCATTGAGTCCATTTATTGGGCGTAATTCAATTGAAAAATCAGCCCATTCAGGGTATCATCACTAACTTCTGCCAAATAAGTTTTCCAGTCCCATTTTCACCCTTCTTCAAACTTGACATTGCGACTTATAACAAACTCTCTTCTATCAACATCGTACATTCAATAGGCTTTTGATCCGGATTCAACTCCCAGGTGCACCATTAGGATGCTTCTTTTGTCTAGTTTCTTCAACTGATTGGGGGGACTTTGACATGACCAAAACCCAAATATCCTTAGGTGCTCAATTCTTGGTTTCTGCATGTCAAAGCTTCATATGGCGTATTGGCGTCCTCGAAAGCTTTTGTGAGCAGTCTATTTAGAACATAAACTGAATGTCTAACTGCCTTAGTCTAGAATTTTTGCAGATCGTGCATTGCAAATACAAAAGAATTCTGATTGTGCTATTAACGGCTCGATTCCTCCACTCGACAATTCCGTTTTGTTGTGAAGTGTATAGCGCGGTAAATTGTCTAACTATGCTCTCTTGTTCACAAAATAAATCAAAAATCTTTCTAAGAAGAAAAACACATTATTCCATAATTAAGACTTCTTCCACCCATAATTGATTCTATTCAGAATTAAACAATATAGGCTACATTTTTGGTGTTCAATAGCTTACTACTAAATACATTGAACAATATATAACTTATGTCCTTTTATATTACTTTTTACATCTTTGTTTAATTTTATGTTACTTTTTGCATCTTTGTCTTCTTTGCAGTTGATTACATATGGGCATGATTATCCTATGTGGTGAATTGTTTGGGAGTTGATCCTGCTACCATCAAACGTGTAGCTGAGTTATTTACGAGTCAATCCTGACACCATTAAATGTGTAGCTCACATATTCATATATGGAGGTAAGACCTCTCTGTGCACAACTTTTGCACATAGTATTATTCTATATTTTCATACTAATTAGGTATTTTTGGCTATGTTTTAGACACTTCATTGTTTGTTTTAGGCTCTATTTCGGAGTACTTATGCATCCTGATCACTTGGTCAACATTGTTGGATTATGTACTTCGAGGAGCCATATGATTTATTAAAAGTCTTAATTCTAAAGTACCAAAAAGCAATTCCAGTAAATGGTTTGCATTAGAAAATCATTGTTCTATGTTTAGACACATAGTTTCGTACAATAAAATGCAATAGATAATATTTTTAGTTATTTCTTGTTCTCTGTTTTTCTTTGTGTTTTTATAATTCGCTCCTTTTATAGATAAATCACCTCCTACAGTCCCACATCATAGGTGTGCTTCTCTGCACAGTTTTTAATATATTAAGGTTTAGTTTGGCCCAATAGACATTAAAGTTAGCAACATGAGGGGGATTAAAAGAACTAGAAAAAAAGAGTTAAAAACATGTTTTTGGGAAAAGGCCCCGAATTTTCCATTTCGCATTGGACTTTGGGTCCCCAACGAGCTCCACCGCCACATTGAAAATAAAAAAGGACGGAGATCCAAGCGACCCAACTGTCACCACCATTGCCGCCTTTGCCCCCACAAACAAGGACAACAAGACCGATGTGGTGGCTTGCCTCCCGCCACCTCCAATAGCAAACAACAACGGAAAGGGTGGAGCAGCGACAGAGTTCTCTCACCTTTCTCAAGTTTCTCTCTCTCTAAAACCCCACTAGCTAAAGAGGGGAAGCCACATAACCACATATAATGCAAGGGTAAAGAACATTTGTGCTTTGAGAGGTTGCACACCAAGCAAAAGAAACGTAAAAAACATTGTTCGTTTACTTGTTCTTTAAACATATAGGAGAACTAGTGTAATTTCCCTACACGCGCGTTGCGCGTGTGGTGGACAGGTTAAACCGAGATCCAAACAGATGTAAGTAATTTAATGGTTAGGAAAATTCTACACACGTATTTAATGTCAAAACTCTAACAGAATAACGCTAGTAATGCTTAATACCGGACCAAAAAACAATTTTGTTTGAATCATGCGTGTTTATTTCGAATAGACCTAGACGACACCATGCAAACATTGGATTTTGTTATCAAAACAGAGCTCAGAGTTAATGTTGTGTTGTGGCTACAAATCGGAACTGATTGCCAAGCCAAAACAACCAACACCATTCTTGAGGCGTCATCACTGCCTCAAGCTACGAGATACCAATTACACAAAGCCACAACATAAAGACTTGAAACATGAGTTCTAACAAAAGCCTTGTTTTCTCGGTGGCAGCGAAACATCTCAATTGAGCATAAAGACAATGTTTTTCCTCATAGGCCCATCATTATTGACCATGCGGGGCTTGCATGGTCAATAGAAACATTTGTGGTATATCACAGATTCAAAAGACCATATCAGCACAAAGTAACAACCAAAAAGAAACACGTCCAACAGTGCCACGGATGAACATCAGCTCAACATCATTAACACAAAAAAATAAGTCTCAGATGAGCAGGTCTCATAGTCATCGACACAATGATACAACCAGAAGAGACAGTCATACGTCACATAAACAAATGTTCAACATCATTACCACCAATAGTTTAATTTCATATCACATAAAACACTGAACAACGATGACAACGAGAGGAGGAGCCGCAACCGCCACCATCACCACTCACAACCACTGTGACAAAACATGCATCTATGTACAAATGAAAGGGGAACCCTACATCATACAGTGATACAGATGGCATCACAACCAGTAAAACATTGTTGAAATCGTACAGATCTGAAATCAGGAAACTTAAAGGGCCCATAACCCCAAAAGCAAACCATAGAACATATCTAAAATCGGAAACCCTAAAAAGAGATGAGGAAGATACGTCGCTTCCATCGCCGCCAAGACAACCCACGTGAGCACGGACCGGTGGTGACGCGGATCCATCCATCTTAACACGTGCTAATTTCAGCAAAGATGAAACGAAAACCGCCATATAAAAAAAGAGGAAGAAGGAACGAGCATAGAACGGCGCCGTTGCAGACCCACCATAGCCTCCTGGCGTCAGATTTAACCTCAAAGCTATAGATCCTATGTCCGTTAGAAGAACGCCTCCACCGCAACTGACATCATCAAGTTTAAAGATGACATACAACTTGCAGCGAGGAAACGAACACCAAGGCGAAGAGGCGGCCACCAAGCCGGAGCGACAACCGCCTCTACCATTGTGACCTCTCGTATTTTTTTGTCAAATTGTTTGTTAATTCCGTTATCTCTTGTAAGTGTTTGTTTAGTCATTAACACAAATACGAGGGGTCATTTGTAATTCCTTTTTTCTTGATCTTATTTGGTATTTAAAATTCTTATAATTTGTTAAGTTAACAACAATAATAATGATAATAATTATAATAATAGTAATAATACTAATAATACTAATAATAATAATGCTAATAATAACAATAATAATGATAATAATATTAATAATCATAATAGGTGATAACTTGTGAAATAAATAAAAAATTATAAAAGTCTAATATGGTTAAAATTTAGAAAAAAATTGTAATTTAATTATCTTTAGCATAAAATAACAAAGGTAAAATCGTAGGGACCAAACTGTAAATTTGATTTTTTTAAAAACAAACTCACTTTTGGGTATATAATGCTAAAACATAAACCACAGGGACTTGAGTGTATTTAAAAAAAAAACTCAACCCCAAACACCCGATTCTCTGGCGGCATCTTCGGCCAGCTCCGGTCGAACTCCGGTGAACCCCAAACCGCAGTTATAACGCGTTTTAAAGCCTCCAAATAGCCCCACTCAAATCGTAGAACCGTTTCAAACTTGTGAATGCACATTAATTAAATTTTAAACGAGGTTTTGTTAGTCATTAAACTTGAAACAGAATATCATCAACTTTCAGAGCCGTTCTACACCTCAATCATAATAACAATTAATTAAACAGGCATAAACGTTCCTCTAATCATTTCTCATTCAATGGCATGTTTGATTTTATTTGAAACGACCGAACATGCATCAAATATGGCCTGTAACAACCGAGAACAACCTTGAACTCGTTGGTCACTCAAACGATCGAATTGACACTATAAAATTGAGGAAAAACACCTCATTCGGGTTTCCTAATCTCTCGGCACACTCAATTTCACAAACAACACACACACACATCAAGATTAAATCGAGAACCGTCACGAGCCTTGTCCGAGCTCGGAATCGACAATACCACTTCAATTCAGGTAATTAAACTGGGGATTACGTTCGGTTTTACATAAGGGACAAAAGCCCCATGGTTAATTTCATTATCATAACCGAATTGATGTTCAATTTGATCGATTTAAGAAATTAGGATTTGTGGGATTTGAGAATTTTCTGGGAAATATGTTTAAGGATTGATTTGGGATTTATAACATAAAACAGGGCTTTGGCCCACCGGTTAGAGATTTGGAGTGTTAGGCAGAGGGCCTGGGTTCGAACTTGAGTCCCTGCACTATTTTTTTTTTTAAAAATTGTTTTTGTTAAAAATAAAATTTCAAAAAATCTTATTATATTATTAAATTTATATAAAAAAATCATTTTTAATCAGAATCTAAAGAAAATTATTTTCTTTTAATTTTCTAGAAAATTAACTTAATAAACCTTTTATTTATATCTTGGAAATTATAAAAATTGATATAAATTATATTTTTGTTAGTTTTGAACTATAATTATTCTTTAATTAAAATTGATATAAAACTGAATTTTAATTTAGTAAATCTTTATTTTTTTAAATATATTTACAAGTTTAAATTATATATTTGAAAGAAAATAAATATATATATGTGCATATTTAAAATGTTTATCTATTATAGTTAATATATTTATTTAATCAATTAATACTACAAATTATTATATCAAATAGCATTTAATAATTCTTTGATAATTAAAGTTTAAATTCCTTATTAATGAAATTATCATAAAAATTCTTATTTGATTATTTAAATATTAAAATAATAATAAATTGTATCTACATTATAATTTATAATCTTGTGCTAAACGATTTATAAAATCTCAAATAACATTGTTATAATTGTTATCCAAAACCCCAAACTTCAAAGGAAACTGTAGATTCCAGAGTAACCGTTAACATTATAATTATGAATTAACTTTAAACGCCGTTCTTTAGGTTGAATCTTTAACGAACCTTCGGCATTTAGTACAAGACTCCATATTTGTTCATCATTATAATTCATGTAAATTTTCCATACCTGATTTTATATTATTTCATATATTTAGGGTGAAACATGTTAACCTTATTAAAACACACTTATAAAGACGTTTATACACTTGTAACACTTGTGCAATTCATTTTATATTTTGTCATCGTTATTTGGATTCTTGTAATTATTATGTGATTGACACTTGTAAAATACAATCGTTATAGATCTATGAGACTGACAAGCCTACTTGGTGCTAAAGCCGAGGTTATTGCCGGCTCCTGGTGACGTATTCTTGATCATCGTGGGAATCAAGTACACTTAACTAATCGTATAATTTTGTGGTGGCCATATTTGCCATGGTTTGATTGTTACATTTGTTTATCCATTTATATTTGCATTATCATTTAACCTATGACATGAATTTCCATCTTAATGTTTATATATATATATGTATGTTCAATCTATGAAAACTCACCAATATTATATGTTGACCGTACTTTTAACATGTTTCAGGTAATAATCCTACTTAGAATTACTCTTGGAGACTTGTAAACATCTAGGATTGGACCTAGAAAATAATAAAAGGGCATGTTTTGTTACTTGATGCCAAATTAAACTTATGTTATGTTGGTTGTTTTGAGACTTATGATTTATAACTTTGTAAGTCATGAATTTGGTATTTAATAATAATTTACACTTTGAATTAGTGTTGTGTGGTATGAACAATCTTAACCCTCACATCTCAACGTTTCCACCGTTAAGGTTGGGGTGTGACAGATTGGTATCAGAGACCATAACTATAGGGAGTTAGATTATTAGAAATGGTGGCCTGGACTATGGTTAATGTAAGGACCCTTTTCATGAATATTCTTTATGATCTTGTAAGTCAACTTATATGCTTATCACATGATGTTCCATGCTACATAATGAATCCCTTATGTGCCATTTGACTTTACTTAGAAAATGGTACCTTAGGTGTGTGACTAGAATCTTGTATACCCCAACTTCCTAATCCTCTTCATCTGCCCTTAAGTTCTACCACGTCTAATCTCTTCTAAAACTTATTCTCGACTACGTGTGGAATCTTACGCATCACATCGAGTGGATTAAATCCTTTAGACACTATGTCTAAATCTTGAAAATCTCATCGAGGTTTTAATTCTAATAGCCTATAAGGAAGTGTGTGACATATAAACATCTATATCCTGGATTTCCTGGCAAAAAGCCCTCGAGATAAGGTAAGCATTTTGCATAAATCCCACTGCGGGACCTGTTATGCTTACCTGGGGACTTCCGGGATGAGTGATAAATCATGGTCAACATACACATTTTCCCCAAGGTAATTAGAATTAAATTACCTCGACGTGTCAATGTTCCTATTGGCTGTATGGTACCAAATGGAACAATCCTGTTTATATTTATAAATTTCAAAAATTTCATGTTTATTTGAACTAGTTTATCACCAAAATTCTAATGTTTTCTCTATTTATATCTTATAGAATGTCTCGTCATTAAGGAAAACGTGCTAGCTCCGACCGAAAACTCGCCGCTATGATTGCCCGACAAATGGCTGCTGTACTCCTAACCATGGTCGCCGAACTAAGTTGTTTCTTTTTTTTAAAGAGCAAGATCAAATCAATAAAGAAAGGAAGAAGGCTGCCAGGGAGAAGCTGAATGAGAGAAAGAAAATGGAGGAAGAGGTAAAGCTTACAGCTGCCAAGAATGTAGGTGATAAGCATTGGATGAAAGTATACCTTAAAGCCCATGGATTCACTGGCAGGTAGGTGGGTTCAATGTCTCTGAAGACCCTATAACGACATGTCAATGATATCAAGGTTGACATTCGTTTAGGAAGAAGGCAGGAGGTACCTATAAAGTAAAGTGTTTAGAGGATGGCACCCAAACCAACTCCCAAGCCCAAACCAGCACACAAACCATAACCTATACCCACACCTTTTCGCTTTCCTAAAAAAATTGAGCCAACCACTGAACCTTACACCCCTGAACCCACACCATCAGCCTTACTTACACCCTCACCCATTGCTTCTTAATAACCACCACCACCACTTATCCTTAAACCCAAAACACAACCCCAAACCCAATCACTACCTAAACCATCTTCTGAACCATCTAAGCCCTTGTCCTTAGAATAGTACATGGAGATCAAAAGGAAGCTTACCAACCACATAACATTGAGCAACATCTCTTATGAGGAAGAGTCTGTTAAGCTGAAATACATTGATGGCTATTTCTGTTCCCTCATAAGAGATGCATTCCTTGATTCTTCCAAAGTATAAATGGCCCTGGAAGAACTTGTTCTTCCGAAGCCATTTAGCTTCCGAAGAACCAACTATGAACCAGTGGACATAACTATGGTCTGTTTGACATCAATTGCAACCTCTGATACACTGCATGGTGCTTTCCCACGCCCATGTAGTTGACCATACTTTAATCCACTGTTCACCTATTATTAGTTAGTACAATTGCCACTTTTAGTTCGTGACAAAAGGTATGTCATGGACCTATCATGACTACCTAATCTAGGATAATATTTTATCTTAGATACTTTACTTCTAGCAATGTAGTATTTGTCTACTTGTAGATTCTAGTTGGTTATCCAAGTATAACCGGCTGTAGATAGTAGTATATATAGTTTCTTATTGTAACTCTGTAACCATGCTTGTAAGAGTCTTGTTATACTGAGTTGAGAAGTAATATATATAAGTATCTTGAAAAACTATTCTTGTGTTCATTTGTTTTTCAATAACTTATTATATTACTTGTGAACTTAGTTAGAGATTTTGTTTCATCAAACCGAGTGAGATTAAGTGAGCATGTGAGATAAACTTGTGTTGGGAGACCAACACCAATCCTGCAACCTTTATAATTGACTACCAGATTGGGTTTTGTTTTGGGAAAATGATAAGTTGCAGTGATGTAACTGGATTTTTAGAGTTTTTAAAACAATAATTAAAATAAAAGTAAAAGTAAAATTGAGACTTTTGGGTTTTAAAATAAGGAATTAAGGCTATCATCCTAATTAGATTAAACTTATTTAACAATAATGAATATCATGGTATGATTAAAGATATAAGTTTAAGTAGTTATGTAATGTTTATAAAGATGTGCCAACGCAAATTTCTCGTCTGCCACCTCCATAGGGACAAGGTCACCAACATCGAGTAACTTACAATGTTGATCGTTCAAGCCACTAGTAATATAAGTAGATCTCGTGTAACCTTTCAACATATGATTTTTGAAAACATAACTTAAAGTTTGAAAGAGAGTTGACCAAGTCTCTTTTTAACATACCATTAATTTTAAAAAACCATAACAATTACTTTAGATTTCTAAGACTAATAAAAGGAACCCACAAATGATTAGAAAGCTAAAGTTATATGATTTCTAATAACCATTTCTAGTTTATTCGCCATGGGTTTCTTATGAAAACCGGTTTCGTGAATAAAAGCTAGTTCATATGATTTTTAACCTTGTATGACATTCACAATTATAAACCATAAGTTTATAACTTCCCGTTCAAATGTAGATACTACCCATCGAGAGTTTACCCAAGATTACCATAACATTAACATAACATAAGTCACACTATTAGTTCATCATAAATTACATAAGTTTTATCCAATTAGGATAATAATGAGAGTTCAGCTCATAATGAGCTTCAATATAACAACAAACAACATAGAAGATAGATATGAAATCATCATTGAAATGAAACAATTAAACCGGTGATCCACAGTGAATGATGTTTAGACAATCCCAAGCTTCTTCCAAGTATTGTATTCACCTCCCGAGCCTCCTAAGGGTCTTCAAGATTTGATTCCCGAGAGAAATCTATAGGATAACCCTCCCGCAAAAGCTCTCCCAAATGATTGACTTAGGCCACCATTTATAGGCTTTCTTAAGTGTTTAAGCACTACCCCGTTCCTAAAAGGCACAGACCCATGCTAGTACAATGGGTACAAAAGTTGGTCGGTTTGTACGTGCAGAGTGTTTTAGGCACGACCCCATGACTCATAGGGCACAACCTCGTGATGAGGGTGGGCCACGACCCCATGACTGCTTTTGGGGGATATTGCTTTTTGGCCTATCAAATGTGAAATCATGGGGTGTGCTAATTTAAGCACGGGGACGTGTTTCAAGCTAGTCGTAGGGGCATGCTTAATGAGGCACGACCCCATGCTTGGACTTCAAAGCTCCTTTCTTTAAATTCCTGCTAAGTATGCTTATTCTGTCCATCTTGACCTTTTGAATATCTTAAAACACAATTTAACATAGGAATACTTGATGTGCTTTTAATAGGTTTTCTAGGTATGATTTAGAGCATATAAGCTATCCATGGGCTTGTAAAATAGCATAGTTACAACTTCTTAAACAAAGCAATTTTCTCAAAGTTTAAGGTTACTCCTAAATTATTTTCTGGGAAGGTCATTCCCTGTTTGCACACATGCTTGAGGTCACTGAACCTTAGGGTGGCAGCGTGTCTACATCCTCCAGTACTGATCCCACACCCTCCAATTCATAGCCAAAAGTGTACAAAAAGAAACAAACCCCTGCATCTTCTACTTAGAAGATGCAGGCCCCCAAATCACCTCTACTTAAAAAGGCAAGGATGGAAATAAAGGTCCCCCCTAAGTCAAATATTCAAATATGTCAGCCACACCTATAAAAGTTCAAATAAGAAGGTTTCTCATCCTTCTTCTAAGAAGACCCATACCAAACTTACTAGCCCTCAATTAGCGTCCTAACACTCTACTGAGAAAGTAATAAGTGATACCCATATTACTGAGACAACTTTTGAAGAAGTCTCATTAGGAACTGGTTCGCATCTTAGGCCATTAGACTCAGCTCCTCATACTTCCATTCATATGCCTACCATCCAGGATAAAGATGTTCATACTGCACTTCAATATGACCCATTGATTTTTTCGAAGCAGCATCTGAACCATATCCTTTATCCTAATAGATTGATTCTAGGGAAGAAAATATCAATATGGAAGAGGCTGTCTCTACTATTGATCCAGCAATTGATCAATAGGATAAAGAAAACATAATTAGGACCTCAACCATGACAACTTACCTTGAGAATGTCTCTTTGAAGTCATTCTATGAGGAGAGAAATCCAGGGCATAAAGAAACCACATTTGGTGGTGAGGGTGCAAGGGCTAGGCCTAGGACCTCATCTAGTCCCAAGGATTCCACAAATATGGATGAGGGAAGTCTGCAACACATAAAAGAATCAACAGCCCATAACCTTGAACTTGCACAAAGATTATCTGTCTTACAAGCAGAGAATGCAAGGCTTCAAGGTTATGCTAAAATAGTCATAGTTCTTCAATTTGAGAACTGTCTACTGAAGGCGTCGACAGATAGAGTCCTTAAGGTTGAGGCTTAACTTAGGAATCTCCAAGACCAAACTGTAAGAGTTACTTCTCTAGAACAGTAACTTATAACTCTTTAGCAAACAACAGCCAGGGAAATGGATCTTGAACATAAGGTTGAATCCTTGTAAGAAACAATTGAGCTTTAACAATCTATCATCCTGAGCCTTCAAGTCTCAGTACCATAAGAACCTTTGGATGTTTATTCCTCTACCCACTTAGTGTTATTTGGAATCTCAGATGATGCTATCATAAATAGGGAAGATGAGTCCAAAGAAGCTTAAAATACTCTTCTAGGTATGGCTGATCAAATTGTCAATCTTTCACAGCCAATTCCATCTTCATTAAGATGGAATAAAGACTATGAGCCTCTATATGAAGTTGAAGCCAAAACTAAACGAGCTTCTAGATAGATATGGTCATGATAGCTCAGAAGAAAAGGAAATAGAATCAAGAAGAGTTATAAGGAGAATGAACCAAAAGGTTCAACTTGGAAGAAGAAGGATGCCTGTAATGAAAAGATTCGACACTTCTTCTTTGATTTATCTAAAAAGGAAAAAATCTGATGAAGAATTATCAAAGAGAGAGCTAGTGCTTGGACTAGAAGCTACTCCCAAGACATATACTAAAGAATAGGTTCCACTACTAAGAGTGTTATTAGAAGCTGCAGAAGAGCTAAAGAAATTAGCTGCTGATGCAACTGTTGAAACAGCCAGGCAAGAGGCCACTACAGCAAATGAGCCCTTAGGAAGGATGACTGTCTATAGAAACTTCAATAGACTATATAAGATGATGTGGAAAGATATAGGGTGGCTCTTGAAAAAGAATCAAGCAAACTTCATAAACAACACAAGGACATACCTAAGTTTAAACTCAAAAAAATTAGGTGAGGTGATATTTGGTCAACCGGATGTTGAAACTAAAACCCAATTAACTCTAAGGTGAATGTGGAAACAGATGGCAGAGAAGTCGCCAAGGATGCTAAGAAAGCTCAAAAAACTATAGATGATCCCAAGTGAGCTGGTGAGGCATCATATGTACCTACTAGACCTTCAGCAGTCAGACCTACTTTAAACTCTACCTCAGACAAAGTTAAGAGACCTATGACTGCTGAAGAAGAAGTTGCAATTAAGTCTCAGAAAAGAAGGGCCAGATTTCTTATGACAAAGATGGTGGAGCTATTCCCATAGAATGTTGATGAAAAATACCAAATTGAAAGATAGAAGAGCTCAAGTATCTTCTATAAAGAAGAATATCATTGCCTTAATTTTGAATGCAAAGGAATCTAGAACTGCAAGAACTGCAAGAAGAGGATTGAACTTTGGTGGAGAATCTATCAGATCAACAGTAACAACTCCACCCAAACCAAAGACCAAGGTCGTCAAGTGAGTTTCAACTAAGTCTTATAGGCCAATTGTCAAAAGCACTCAAAGGGCGGCCAATCAATAAGCTTAAGTGTCCATAATTGCGGAATCTATACCAATGGCCTCCATTTAGAAAAAGGGAGAAGAAAGATCAAGAAACATGTCTCTTGGAAGCTCAATTTGAGTTGAAAGGATTCAATTTTAACAAGGTCATGGAATGGAGTCTTGCTATGATAAAATCAAAACTGATAGTTGTAACTCATGTTGAAATAGAGATATCAACAGAGTTGGCTAGAATGAAGAGAGCTGAATCAGAGAGAAAACAAGCAGAGAAAGTCAGACAAGAGTTTAGAGATAAGCAACAAATGAAGATGCTCTTAAAGTACTATGGTTTCTCTTGCAAACAAGTAGGACCAATAAGTATGTCTACTCTTGATCTGAATACCAGAGGAATCAAACAAAAGGTTGTAGTCAAAGAGCTCCTGAAGTTTGAAGAAGCTATAGAGCAATAGGAAATACAATAAACAAGAACCAAGAAAATTGTTCAGAAGTTTCCTCATCCGCCTCTAGCATCTCCTGACTCTGAATCCACTACCTCTAATGATAATCAACCAGTCTTATCAGTCTTTAGCAAAATAAAGATTGTGCCTAAAAGGGTTGTAAAGGCAAGGGTGATTGACTCACAAGTAGAGGAGAATATAATCAAAGGAACCAAGTTTTTAGGTGCTGGGTATGTCTCCCACATAAAGAAATTTACAGTCAAGAGGACAAATGGAGAGATCATGTACTATGATCATGAGAATAAAGTACTTGATCTGCCGCTTAACATCTTAGAGCAAATTATTGAGTATCTCAGTATCCTTGGATATTGAAACAAGAAGTCCAAGATGGTCTTTTAAAAGGTAATGATCTTAGTCAAAGCTGGTGCTGGTGAAGAGATCGTAGAAACTCCACTATCAGCTTATGATCTAATAGTGGAGTGGGAATATGACCAGAAGAAAGATACCTACTTCATAGCCTGATCAGCAGCCGGAAGGGTAGCTTACTCAAGAAACCAACTTGTTTGTTTCAAAAGGTTTAAGATAGCTGACCTAACCAAATTGAGGCTATGAAACATCAGCTATGATTCTTAGGCAAAGGAAGTGGAAAAGGAACTGATGAGAATTTACAAATCTTATCTAGAAAAGTCAAGGTTGGCTTTAGAACAAAGATGAAAAATAAAGAATTCTGAAGCTGCTGAGGCTACCCCATCTATCAAACCTACTCCTAGCACTCAACCACAATCACCTCCACCAGTCTAACAAGATACTCAAACAACTAAATATCCAACACCATTACAGTTAGATCAATCGGAAGATGAAGTGGTCATCACTACAACTGCCTAAAAAATAAGATGAGAATAGGACAAGCCTGAACAAGATGATGATGAAGAACTCTCAGATCATTATCAAGACTTAGGAGATGATAGTACAATCATCAATAGGGGCTATAATTTGAAGAATGAGATATACTTCATTGAAAGAAAGAACAAGTTTGAATCCTTCTTCCTAACTAAGTTGGAAGTTCTGAACCTTGACTCTTTAGACCTCCAGAAGATGTTCACCTTGATTAAAAAATATGAAGGCATGCTAGATAAGTACAAATCAATGTGTAAGGATTCCTAGAAGTCTGATACAGCCAAAACACTCCTATAACCATCTACTGATCATAACAACTGAAGAAGACAATAGCTGAAGACATCAGCTGAAGGTAACAACTGAAGACAACAGCTGAAGACATCAGCTGAAGGTAACAGCTGAAGACAACAGCTGAAGACATCAGCTGAAGGTAATAGCTGAAGACAACAGCTGAAGACATCAGCTGAAGGTAACAGCTAAAGACAACAGCTGAAGATATCAGCTGAAGGCAACAGCTGAAGACAAAGTCTGAAGACAAAAGCTGAAGACAAAGTCTGAAGACAAAAGCTGAAGACAAAGTCTGGAGACAAAAGCTGAAGACAAAGTCTGAAGACCAAGCATTCAGAGGATTGTCACAACAGCTGAAGAAGTATTTCTTCAGTAGTTGTGATGATCTTCTTTCAGTAGTTGTCATAATAGATAAAGAAGTACTCTTTAGTAGTTGTAATGATCTTCTTTCAGTAGTTTTATGTAAGGATCAAGTCTTCCTGCATGTTGCACAGAACATGAAGTAGAACTACTACGGAAGTTTTACACTTCACTTCATATACATTCTAAGTGTAAAATCTTCCGAAGTCAAGACCAACATCTTCTGAAGCCAGAAATGACGTTTTCCTTAGCTTCAAAGACAAAGTCTTCCGAAGCCAAGAAACCAAGACAGATCCTTCCAAAGACTTTTATCATACATGCTTTTATCTGATGTACTTTTTCTGAAAAGCTGACCCACTTTCCCGCTGCCCATTCTGGTTGGTCACCAACTTGCATGAGTTGGTGAAAAGGTCCATGCTTTAGGAAAACTGTACATTGAGGTCTTGGGTCAAACCTTTCTACTTTATGTACTTTTATCCTTTTTGTAATACATTAGGATGTGAGCTATGGCATGTCATAGTCACTAGCCAAAAGGCAATCTGCCTTTT
>BJCO01413213.1:0-18987 GCA_018326465.1 Flaveria floridana | reverse complement strand
GGTTAATAAGACTAATTGACTCCACTAAGTACTCAAACCGTCCTGGTAAGAAGGCTTTAGTAAATAGATCAGCCAACTGTTTTTCAGTTGTAATTTGAATTAAAATGATTAAACTTTTTTCAGAGTTATCTCTGAGAAAATGATATCAAATCTCGATATGTTTTGTTTTTGAATGTTGGACTGGATTAGCTGTAATGAACATAGCAGCAGTGTTATCAATGTAAATGGGTGCTTTAAGAAAATTGAACCCGTAATCCAGCAGATGGTTTTGCAACCAAAATATTTGAGAACATCCTACTGAAGCAGCTATGTACTCAGTTTTTGCAGTTGAAACATAGACATTCGCTTGTTTCTTGCATTGCCACAAGACTAATCGGGGACCTAGAAACTGATAACCACCCATTGTAGATTTTCTATCTTGACAACATCCTCCATAATCACTATCAGTATATCCATGTAGCTCAAAGTTTCCCTTGTAAGGATACCATAGCCCTAAAGTTGGTTCCTTTGAGATACATGAATATCCTTTTGACAGCAATTAAGTGGGATTCTTTCAGGTCTGATTGATACCTGGCACAGACACAAACATCATACATAATGTCTGGTCTAGATGCAGTAAGATACATCAAAGAACCAATCATGGATCTGTATAAAGTTTGGTCAACTGATTTTCCTTTTGGATTAGGCTTAATCTTGGAGTTTACGTCAGCTGGAGTTCTTATGGACTGACAATCTTGCAGTTTGAATTTCTTCAAAAGTTTGTCAATAGACTTCTCTTGATTTATGAATATACCATCTGCAGATTGTTGATCTTGTAGTCCAAGGAAGAAATTGATTTATCCCATATAACTCATTTGAAATCGAGACTTCATGATTTCTTCAAATTCATTGCATAGTTTTTGACTGTTAGAACCAAATATGATATCATCAACCTACACTTGCACATATAAGAGATCATCAGCATCCTTCTTTATGAATAAAGTTGGATTGATTTTCCCTCTTATGTATCCATATTGGATTAAGTGTTGTGATAACGTCTCATACTAGATTCTAGGTGCTTGATGGAGTCCATATAGAGCTTTGCTAAGCTTGTACACCCGATGTGGAAATTCTGCATCCTCACAACCCGGAGGTTGCTTCACATACACATCATCAGTGATTGGACCGTACAAGAATGCACCTTTAACATCCATTTAATACACCTTGAATTTCGTGAATGATGCATAAGCCATGAAGACACGAATGGATTCATGTATTGCAACTGGAGCAAATACTTAATCATAGTCAATTCCTTCTTCTTATGTGTATCCTTGTGCAACTAGTCTTGCCTTGTTTCCAATGAAAATTCCTTGATCATCAGTTTTATTCCTCAACAACCATTTTGTGCCTATAGCATTTTCTCCTTCAGGTAAATCCACCAGATTTCACACTTCTTGTTTGTGGAATTAAAGTAATTCTTCTTGCATAGCCTCAATCCAACCATTGTCCTTTAATGCTTCGATAACATTTTTAGGAACAATTTGAGAAAGAAAACAAGAGTATAAGCATAGGTTTGCTTGTTCTGATTTACTCCTTGTTGTTCTCTCATTCAATGGACCAGTAATCTAAGATGTTGGATGGTTCTTGTGAATACGAGATGTTGGAACCTCATCACCTTGAACATTAACATCCAGATTTGTTTGATTCAAGTTGGAGAGCTGATGCAGTAGGCTAGAAGAATGAGGATTGAAATTTGGAACTTGAGTCGGTGAGTTGATAAAGTAATCAAGATTACTAGTATCAACTTCATCACCAGAGATAGATGATATTCCGGACTCAGGTTGCATAAACTCATTACTATCGTTAGGAAGTTGTGAATCATCAGAATTTTTAAGAACTTGTTGTTGCTCAGGAATTTGTTGATCATGATTCTCTGAGTTGAAGATGGGATCTCCACAAATGTGAAAAATGGATAGTTTGGGCTTGAATCATCCATATCATCAGAGTCTGAATCGTCACTAAAGGATCCAAGATCTCCTACCTATTTCAGGTTGACACAAGAAGATTCAAACAGATTAGAATCGAATGAGTTTGACAATGAGTCTAAATCAAATAACCATGCTGGACCATTGGCAACTGATGGAAATGAAAATTTTCAAGGAATTTAATATTGAACGTTTCAATGATAACATTCGTCTTAGAGTTATAAACTCTATAAACTTTAGAAGCTGACGAATATCCAAGAAAAAATCCATCATCAGATTTCGCATCAAATTTGCCTAGCTAATCATTTGAATTTAAAATCAAAACCAGACAACCAAAAGATTTAAGAAAATTTATGTTTGGTTTCCTGCCAAACATCAACTCATAAGGAGTTTTATGTTTATCTTTCACCAATAGAGTACGATTCTGAATGAAACATGCAGTTGATATGGCTTCATCCCAGAATGTGTTTGGAATCATAGCATCTGCTAACATTGCATGGGCTACTTCAATCAATGTTCGGTTTTTCCTTTCTGCAAATCCATTTTGTTGTGGAGTTCTAGGAGCACTGAATTGATGAGCTATCCCTTTTCCTGCATAGAACAAGTCAACATTAGCATTTTTTAATCATGTTCCATTATCACTTCTAATTATTTTTACTTTTAAATCAATTTGATTTTCTACTTTAGTGATAAACTCTTGTAACAATTCAGCCGTTTCAGATTTTGCACGCAAAAAGAAAACCCAAGAAAATCTTGTATAGTCATCAATGATAACTAAACAATATGATTTCTTTCCAATGCTCTGCACGTTTACAGGACCAAATAAATCCATATGTAACATCTGTAGAGGCTTAGAAGTTGAGTTTATCTGTTTGGACTTATAACACGCTCTGTGTTGTTTTCCTTTCAAACATGCTTTACAGAGATCTGATGTAGCGAACTTCTTTGATGGAATTCCTACTACATGACTTCCTGCTATAAATTTGTTCATGTTTTTGAAGTTGGAATGACCGAGACGTCTATACCAAAGCCGGCTTTCATCATTTGATGCGTGAGCAATGAGACAAGTTATTTCTGTTGAAGGGTCAATATGAGACATATCTAACTTGTAGACATCTCTATCTTGAACAGCTTTAACAACAACCACTCCTTGCTAATCTAAAATCTTGGCTTTAAAATATAACAATGAGAGTCATCAAATAAATCAGAATAAGATTTATCGCATATTTGTGAAACACTTAAAAGATTAAAGTTCAATTATTCATAGAAGTTGACTTTATCAAAGCTTATAATTCCATTTGATACTGTTCCTTCACCGGTTATCTTTCCACCTGCATCTCCACCAAAAGCTACGTGAGTACCATCTTTTGTCTTAAAGTCTTGGAGTAACGCTTGATTGCCTGTCATATGCCGGCTACACCCACTGTCAACATACCATGTCTTTACTAGTCTCCATGGGCATACCTACATTCAAAAACATTTAAGTTGAGTTAGTAACCCAAGCCAAGATAGTCTTGGGCTTTCCATATTTATCCACAATGGTAAACTGCTTAAAATGGAGTTTGTTTACATCAGGTTTCTTTTACTATTTTGGATTTTCAAATCCTCTTTGAAAAACAGTCTGGTTATCTTTTCTTTGTTTTAACCTCAAAGCATTAAATCTGTTTTCAAGATTATCATCAAAAAATTTTGAACCGTCATTTGAAACATTAGAAAAGTTTTTCTTATTAAATGTTTCATTTTCATTCTCACAGAATGTGGAATAAAGTTTCCTTGATTGTATTGCTGTGATCTGACATTATACTAATTATCATAATCAAAATTGATTCTTCTACAGGATCTCAAACCCAGAGAAGGTTGTTTTGGTAAATTTTGAAAACCAAGATTATGATTTCTTTGAAATTTTGGATTAACATATCCTTGATTACCAAAATCCTTCCTAGGTGAGTTCTTTCTGAAGAACCAATCCTCAGTATTATGATTTTATTCATCACACAATGCACAGTATTTGTTAAAGTAACAATTAGCAGTTATGTGATTTGTTATATAACAAATGTGACAGTACTGGTTAAAATAACATTCAGATATGTCATGAATGTACATATCACATATATCACAATACTTTTGAGAATGATTAAACAACACTTTATTAACCCTTGATGTGGAAGACATATTTTATTCTTGTTTGGATTTAGGGGTAGTTAGGTTAATATGTTGTTTCTTTTGTGTGGATTTGGTCTTTTGATTCTTAGGATTTTTCTTTTGAACTTGATCACAAGTTTTTGACTCCTTAGATACAAATCTTTTATGAACAGCGGAAGACTTAGGACCTGAACCTGTTTTCAGATCAGAGTTAGATTTGATCTTAGGTTTATATGTAGTTTCAGAGATTGTGTTCATGTGAAAAGTTCCTGTGACACAAACTTCACTGGTTTAAGTTGAATTGATTGATTGGTTCAAACTTTTTAGCTTTAGTAGCTTTTCTTTTTCTTTGATTTCTTGTTCTTGATGAATTTTTAGTGCTTTGGATTTTGATTGAATCTTGAGAAGATTCTTTTTCACAATCATTGTTTTGAATTAATAAATTGAGCTTGAATCATCAGAACATGAAGTGTCTGATTTCTTTTCTTCACATTTTCCTTTCATTTTGTTATTGACATCATTAGCTTTTTCAATTTTTATTCAGATTCACTCTGTTCCATAACACTCTCACTTTTTGGTACAAAAACCTTTTTATTCATTTGTCATGGTTCATAAGGTTTTACTTTAATAGGATGACCATTCTTTATCTATTTTGAATCTTTCTCCTCAAATATTTCAATGTTTATCTTTTTGATTTCACTCTCGATAATTGATTGATTATTTTTCTTCTTTTCTTGAAATTCCTTAAGCTTAGCTTTATTTTCTAATGAATGATCATGGGTATTAAAATTTTCAGGTAAGGTATTTGTAATTGATTCAGGCATAGGTTCATGTGTGAATCCTAATCCTGTTTTATCTTTATCTTTCCTTCCATTCACTAGTTGCTCAACAATTGTCTTTGAGCTTTTCACTTTGGCTAAATCAATTTGAGTTGCTGCATGTGCCAACTTTTCTTGTTCAAGAGTTTTTGTCATCTCTTCAAGTTGTTTCTTTACAAGTTCGAGTTCTTTTAAAGATTTATTCCAAGAACCTTGAAGAGATATGATTTTATCATTAGAAATTTTATGATTAGTTTTCATCTTACTGTGCTTTAACTCTTCTTGTTCAAGTTTATCACATATTTTGAACGAGTATGTTCTGTAGTGTTCTACTTGTTCAAAACATGCTTTGGTGCACATTTTCTCCCTTACTTCCACTGGAATTTCTGGATAAGAATTTGAAGACTCGGTGTCAAATGATGAGTTCACAACCTTTGGTTGTTCAAACTGTGCCATGTGAGCAAATTCTTCAGAATTTTCCTTTCGGTCAGCTTTGTCACTCCAATCATAGTCTGCCTTAGTGTCTGATTCACCTTCTATCTTTGGATCCTTGTCTTCAGGCCAATCTTCATCATTCATCTCAGCAATCAGTGCTAAACCAGAAGTAAGATCAGCTGTAAACTGTTCTGCATACGCACTCCAGTCATAACCATCCTTTATGCTTACAACTAATGCTTTCTTTGGTTCTTCAATGGTCTTCTCTTCTTTGAATTCTGGTATTGGCAGGCTTTGATAAGGCTTTTGAAATGGCTTATGTGCCTGTTGATGATATTTCTGACTGTTAGAACTACATTGCCATTTCCTCCTTGTGTTTTTGGAGCTTTGCACTATCTAAAAAAGTGGCCATAGCTGTTACAGTTAAAACACCTTAACTTTGATTTATCATACACAACAGTTTTGTTTGTACTAAGTTTGTAGTTTCTGTTAGCATATGAGTGTTTTTGAGTCCTGTAAGATATCATGACCATCTGCCAGTTAAGATCCATCTGTTCTACATCGTTAGGATCCATCTCAAACAAATCCTGCAAAATTAAATCAACTTGAGTCAGATGACTGCCTTGGTATGCTTGAAAACTTGCCATAAATGTTGTAAAGGCAGATTTGGACTCTTCATCCTGTAAAATGATGTTTATAACATCTTTAACTTTGCTAGGATTAGCAGAGCTAGAAGATGGAGTCTCATTTTGAGATTAGGCATTTGAGTTTTTGGAGGAGACTGTGGTTGTGGTTGAGTTGTGTAGACAGACGTACTGGTAAAGAATTCTGCTCCTACAAACAAATCACCCTCATCTTCAGGAGTTGATTCATCCTTGGCAAGAAAAGCATTCTCTATAGTATTTGCTGGAGAAGCAACATACTTGTATTGAGAAGTTGATGCATTTATATCATTATTTCTTGAGCTCTCATCAATTTCCACTGACTTAATCTTAGCAATAAGGAGGGCAAGATCCATTGGAAACTTTTCAGTATGCTTCAACAAAGTTACAGTTTATTTCCAAGATGATGGGGGTGCATTCAGAAGTCTATTGTTTAGGTCTTTAAGATCATTCTTAATCCCTAGAGTTGACATTTCTGTTGTAAGTTGCTTATATCTATTCATCATCTGATTTATGGTCTCTCCTTAGATATGCTCAAACAGTTCAAGTTGCCGTTTCAATTTCTGTTTTTTAAGATCTTGAATTTATTTTCCTCTTTCATAGATAACTTCAAAGCTTTGTACATAGTGTACCCAGTTTGGCAGTTCTCAAGCCTTGATAGAACTTCCAACGGCAACCCTTTACAAATGAGTGAATAGGCTTTAATATAATCTTCTCCTTTTTCAGATCATCCCCATGTAAATCATCTTCTAGATAAGGTTCTTGTGAATCTTTTGTATACACAAAACCTCTATCTGGACCATCAGAGGTGACAGGAATATAAGGCCCTTTCTCAATTGATTTCTATAGATCAGTATCTATAGAATTCAGATGGTGTTTCAGCCTGAATGACAGTTCTTGAAGTCAGCTCTGTTCTTCAACTTTGGTACACGATTCTCAGAATCTTCAAAATTAACCATGTTTAAGTTTTGAATTTAAGAAAATATACTATTTTTGTTGTTTTTTGATTTTAAAATGAAATAAAGAAAAGAAAATATTTTGGATTTTAGATTTTAAAAAATTTGCTAAGTGTTGGAAGAAAGTCTGATTCTGATGCGCCTGAATAGTATAGAAGCGCCCACTTTGACTTTGAAACGCCTAAGGGAATACTTTAGTGTATTTTTGAAAATTTCAAGCTAGAAACGCCTGAACAGTTCTAAAACGCCCAAACAGTGGTCAAGCGTCTGCACAGTTCCAAACGTCCAAACAGTTCCAAAACGCCTGGGGACTTAGTTTCTGAAAAACGTCCAAATAGTGCTAAAACACCCTCAAACAATGTTAAAACGCCCAATCTGAAATGCCTACACAGTGTTAAAGCGTCTGAACAGTGTTCATGCGCCTAAACACTTAGTAATTTTTAGATGATTTCAACACATCAAATGCTTAATTCATCCTCTTCGTAACAACTTGATCTTAACAAACTTTTCAAAACTTGATTAATTGATCTCAAACTCTTTAATCAAGTGCATAAAGTAGCGAATATCAATCCTTTAACATTTTTGCTTCAATTAACAACAAAAGTTCATAATTTTGCTGAAATTTGTGTTCGAACAACAAAGAACAGTTCGCACTCAAATCTGATGAAAATTTAGATCTGAAGGTGTCAAATCACTCGATTGTGATTTAATTCATGTTTCAAATGATGAAACACAACCGAAATCATCAATTAATTGAACAATTGCTATCAAAACAAAGATTCAAGTGATTCATAGGTGCTCAAAAGTCATTTCAAGCTCCAAATCACTGAACCGAAGGCTCTGATACCATTTGATAGGTTCAAATGGATCGATTTTATGTTATAATTAATAAATTAACAATTATATGAACAAAGTAATCAACAATTGCAAAAATTCAAAGCAGTTTCTATTGATAGTTGCAAGGATTACAATGTACAATTTAAGAGAAAAGTTCAAACGTCTATCTATACACAAATAAATATAATCCTATTTATACAAAACAAAAAAACTAAAGGAACATATATTACACATAAGTCCCTAAAGTATTGTAAAAGTAAAATACAAAGACAAGTAATGACAACATGTTAAATCTTTAAGAAGTACTAATAAATGTGTAATGTTTTATATGTATAATGCTATGATTGACCAATGGTAAGGTCTCCGGGAACGGGACCTCACAAATTGGTACCAGAGCCAAAGTTTAAGAGAAATGGGTAAATATTTTCATAACCTAAACTTAAACTGAAAATCAGACGAATGGAGGGATGTCAGCCCGAGTAGCTACATGCCATCAGGTATTTCTTTTCTTAATGTTAACCAGTATTATGTGTGTGTGCTATATGACTTATGTGTTCTTAGTAGATTTAGATACTGATATAGTCAGGATAGGAAATGCTTGGGGTGTGAAGAGTAAAGTAAGTGGCTAATCACAACTGGCCACTCTAATTAGGGACTTACTATACTCAACATAAGCTAAGCTATTTCCTTGAATGACCATGTTAGTGTTTGAATCTTATAGTGTTTAGAGGATGGCTGGAGGTAGATCTTCTAAGGCTTCAAGGGGTGGAGCACGTTGTGGACGTGGTGCTGGGCCGCGCGTTATGAGGAATAGAGCTAGGACTGCTAAAACGAAACGTGAAGAGCCCGAGATTCATCACCAGGAAGGTGGTGATGAGAGTGCGAACTTGAGGGTATCAGTGAAAGAGGCAGTAGTAGAGGAGGTTCACCAAGTCATGCAGATGATTCTACCGTAGTGACTGAAGTGATTAAGGCTGTGAGGGAGGATAAACGGAAGGAAAAGAGGAGGACTACTAGGAGAGAAGAAAGAGAACAACCGGAGACTGAGACGGTTGTCTCAAGTGAGGAGGAGGAGGAGGAGGAAGCTGTGAAAGAAACTGCATGGGGTTGTAACTATGGGGCATTTCAAATATGCAAGCCCCTAACGTTTGATGGGAATGGCAGTGCTGCAGCTGCCCACCGCTGGGTAAGGGAGATGGAAGCGGTGTCAAAGATTAATAAGTGTCACGAGGACCATAAGGTGAAGTTTATCACTCACTCTTTCGTTGACTCGGCTTTATGTTGGTGGTATAATATTGTCCAAGCTGAGGGTGCTAGTTCTATCGGAAGAATTGAGATGGAGAGAGTTGAAGAAGATGGTGATTGAGGAATTCTATCCTCCCTGGGAATTAGACAAGATCGAGAAGGAGTTCTTACAGCTCGAGGCGGGAACCATGACCCACCAGGAATACACCACCAAATTTAACGAAATGGAAAGGTTGGTGCCGGATCAAGTTACACCGGTTTCAAGGAGGATCAAAAGGTATATCCAGGGATTGCCGGCTAACATACGTAGGCATTTGATTACTGCCCGGCCAGATACCTTTTGATAGGCTGTAGACCTGGCGGGTAGGTTGTATGATGAGCGAGAGGAGACTATGGTGGAAGTGAAGAAGACAGGTGGTGGTGATAAGATCTGGAACGGGAAGCGGTTTGGACGTGGTGGTTTTGCTCCAAACAACAAAAGGATGAAGATGGATGATCGTAGGGTGTCATTAAGCTCGGGGTTGAAGAAGTGTGGTAGATGTGGAAATGAACATACTAGGGAGTGCAGGTTGGGATTAAACGTATGTTTCAAATATGGGATGGTTGGTCACATTGCCAGGGATTGCATGGTGTTGAGGTGTTATAGCTGTGGTGAGGAGGGCCATGTGAGCAGGGACTGCAATAAGTCAAAGGCCGAGAGTTCTAGGGCGAAGAAGAAGGCGGAAGAAGGAGGGCAGAGCGCAAGTGCTAGAGCTTTCACGATGACCAAGGAGGAGGCCAGAGTGGACCCCAATGTCATGTCAGGTATGTTTCTAGTAAACCAAACTTATGCCTCTGTATTATTTGATTATGGTGCTGGTTGGAGTTTCATTTCTACTCCTTTCTGTGCTAAGTTATCTGTTAGTAGTAGAAGTATCGTGAACCTTTTGACATAGAAACTGCTATCGGTAAGTCTACTAGAATTACTGATATGATAGGAGATTATGCCATAGAACTAGAAGGCCATAGGTTTTCTGCCAAATTACATGTGATGCCCCTACGCGGATTCAATGTAGTACAACGGATGGAATGGTTAGCAGCCTACGAGGCAAACATCGTGTGTCGCAAGATGATGATTCGATTAGTTATGCCCGATGGAAGTTTAGTGACGATTTACGGTGATCGTGTTACTACGGTTTCGAAGATGATTTCGATGGCGGTGGCAGAAAAGTGCATAAGACGTGGATGTAGTGCCTATCTGGCATACATGAAGGATGTGGACGTGTCGGTACAATACTTGTCTGATGTACTAGTTGTGAGTGACTTTCCGAACGTATTCGTAAAAGACCTACAAGGTGTGCCACCGGATCGCGAGATTGAGTTTCAAATTGATTTGATACCCGGTAATCAAGCTGTTGCTAAGGTGCCATATGGTTTATTTCCATCATAGATGAAGGAATTGATGGCTCTGTTGCAAGAGCTGTTGGATTAGGGGTTATTCGACCGAGTATCTCTCTTTGGGATGCTCCGGTCCTGTTTGTTAAGAAGAAAGACGGTAGTATGAGGATGTGCATAGACTACCAGGAGTTGAGCAAGTTAACGGTGAAGAACCAATATCCTTTACCTAGGATCGAGGACTTGTTTGATTATCTCCAAGGCGCCAGTTGGCTCTCAAGGATAGATCTCTGATCTAGCTACCATCAATTAAAGGTCAAGGAGCAAGACATTCCTAAGACAGCTTTTCGTAAGCGTTATGGACACTACAAGTTTCTCGTCATGTCTTTCGCTTTAACTAACGCGCCATCTGCTTTTATGGATTTAATGAACCGAGTGTGTCGGCCGATGTTAGATAAATCAATGATTGTGTTTATTGATGATATCCTGATTTATTCGAAAAGCAAAGAAGAACATGCTGGCCACATACGTGAAGTATTGGAGACACTTAGAAGAGAGAAGTTATATGCTAAATTCTCTAAGTATGCTTTTTGGTTGCACGAAGTTCAATTCTTAGGACACATGGTAAATGCTGAAGGAATTATGGTAGATCCGGCAAAGGTCAAGGCGGTGATGCAATGGAAGTCTCCAAAGTCGCTATCTGAGATTCGCAGTTTCTTGGGTTTGGCGGGCTACTACAGAAGATTTATTCAAAACTTTTCCAAGATAGCCTCACCTTTGACTAAATTGAGTCACAAGGATGTAAAGTTTGTGTGGGGTCAGAAACAAGAGAATGCTTTCAAGGAGTTGAAGATGAGATTAACTCAAGCCCCTGTCTTGACATTACCCGAAGGAAGTGAGGACTTAGTGGTATATTTGGATGCTTCTTATTCGGTACTAGGTTGCGTGTTGATGAAACGTGGAAGGGTAATAGCCTACGCATCCCGACAGCTGAAAACCCATGAAGTCAATTATCCTACCCATGACTTGGAGCTAGCGGCTGTGGTATTTGCGTTGAAGATTTGGCGCACTACTTATACGGGACGAAGTGCACCATCTTCACAGACCACAAAATCTTAAAGTATTTCTTTGAGTAAAAGTATCTCAACATGACGCAGAGGAGACGGTTAGAGCTCATCAAAGATTATGACTGTGAGATCTATTATCATCGAGGTAAGGCCAACGTTGTGGCCGATGCCCTTACCCGAAAGGAGAGACCCGAGCCGATTTGGGTGAAGGCTTATCTGTTGGTTATGACCGCTGACGTGATGTCCCATGTGAAAGAATTTCAAGATGAGGCGTTGAAAGAAGATCGGATTAATTCCGACCGAATGAATGGCCTAGTCGCAGAATTGGGTGAGAACACTCTCGGTGTTAGAACCCGAAATGGGCGGATGTGGATCCCTTGTTACGGAGACCTACGGGGACGGATTATGTATGAGACTCATAAGATTCGATACTCGATTCATCCCGGTGCCAGAAAGATGTATCAAGATATGAAGAAAGATTACTGATGGTCGGGAATGAAGTGTGATGTAGTGGAGTATATGAGTAAGTGCCTTACTTGCTTTCAGGTGAAGGCAGAGCATCAGAAACCATACGGGAAGATCCAACCAACTATACCCGAGTGGAAATGGGAGCACATCACCATGGACTTTATTACTAAGCTATCTCGTACAGCGAGAGGGTGCGATACCATTTGGGTGATAGTTGATCGAATGACGAAGAGTGCTCACTTCCTACCGATCCACAAGACATACATATCCAAAAGATTGGCGGATGTGTTCATCAAGGAGATTGTAGCTCGTCATGGTGTGCCGGTGTCTATCGTGTCGGATCGTGACACCCGATTCACATTGATGTTTTGGAAGAGATTTCATGATGCGATGGGGATAAGGCTACACATTAGCATGACTTATCATCCTCAGACAGATGATCAGTCCGAGAGAATGATTCAGATGCTCAAGGATATGCTCCAAGCATGCGTGATCAATTTTGGAGGAAGTTGGGATGATCACTTACTGTTAGCAAAATTATCATACAACAACAATTATCATACCAGCATTGGCATGCCACCATACGAGATTCTATACAGTAGGAGGTGTAGAACACCCATATGTTGGGGAGACAATGGACAGAAGGAGTTAAGAGGTATTGAGGTGATCGAGGCTACGACGGAAAAGTTAGAAAAGATCATAGCCTTTATGAAGGTGGCGGAGGATAGACAGAAGTCGTATGCTAATAAAAGGCGCAGACCGATTAAGTTCAATATAGGGGATAGAGTCATGTTGAAGGTCTCACCTTGGAAGGGGATCATCCGGTTCAAGAAACGGGGTAAGCTAAGCTCAAGATACATAGGACCTTTCCGAATTATCGCCCGAGTAGGAGCGGTTGTCTATCGATTAGAATTGCCTGATTAGTTAATTGGAATTCATCCCACATTCCATGTATCTCATATGATAAAATGCTTAGCTGACAAAGGCATGGTTGTACCATTGAAGGATATCGAGGTGGATGAACGGATCAATTATGTAGAGCAACCAGTGGCAATCATCGATCAAAAAGAGAAGAGATTGACAAAATAAAGTGGTTCCACTTGTGCGAGTGCAGTGGAAAAATCAAAAGGGTTCTGAGTCTACGTGGAAGACTAAAGAAGAGATAAGTGTTAGATGGTGAAGCCCAATTCACATCGAAGTTTTGGAAGAGATTCCATGATGTGATAGGGATGAGGCTACACATTAGCATGGCTTATCATCCTCAGATAGATGGTCAGTCTGAGAGAACGATTCAGATGCTTAAGGATATGCTCCGAGCATGCGTGATCGATTTTGGAGGAAGTTGGGATGATCACTTATCGTTAGCGGAATTCTCATACAATAACAGTTATCATGCCAGCATTGGCATGCCACCATACGAGATGCTATATGATAGGAGGTGTAGAACGCCCATATGTTAGGGAGACATTAGGCAGAAGGAGTTAGGAGGTATCGAGGTGATCGAGGCTACGACAGAAAAGTTAGAAAATATCAAAGCCTTTATGGAGGCACCGAAGGATAGACAGAAGTCGTATGCTGATAAAAGGCAAAGACCGATTGAGTTCAATGTGGGGGATAGACTCATGTCAAAGGTCTCACCTTTGAAGGGGAATATTCGGTTCAGGAAACGGGGTAAGCTTAGACCGAGATACATTGGACCTTTCCGAATCATCGCCCAAGTAGGAGAGGTTGCCTACCGATTAGAATTGCCTAATGAGTTAAGTGGAATTCATCCCACATTTCATGTATCTCATCTGAGAAAATGATTAGCTGATGAAGGTATGGTTGTACCATTGGAGGATATCGAGGTGGATGAACAGCTTAATTATGTAGAGCAACCAGTGGTAATCATCGATCGGAAAGAGAAGAAATTAAGAAATAAAGTGGTTCCACTTGTGTGAGTGCAGTAGAGACATCAAAAGGGTTCTGAGTCTACGTGGGAGACTGAAGAAGAGATGAGACAGCATTACCCACAGTTACTCGAAGAATGACAGGTTTCGAGGATGAAACCTCTTTAAGGGGGGTAGACGTGTAACGCCCAGAATTTTTGTCAAAATAAAAAGAAATAGAAGTATCTTGAAGGAAATAAAAAGGAGCCAAAGTGGAAGAGGGAATTGTGTAAAATAGTACAAAAGTACAAAATTTTACTTTTAAAGGGGCATGGCCGCCCATGCCATGCCCACTTTCTGCCTTTTTGACCGACTGAAAAAGGAGAAGAAGAAAGAACTTGAAGCTCTTTAGGTTTGAAGAAGAAGAAGTGCAAAATCTTCATAGGTAAGTGTTTTTGGTGATAATTGGTTCGGTTTCTTCATGGTTTCACCCTTGTAGCATACCCTAGATGACTGGGTCAGCTTCGTGCATAATGTTCGGGGTCTATTTATAGACCTCAGGCCCAGCATCAGCTTCGTGCATAATGTTCGGGGTATTGCACATTGGTCCGGATAAAAGTGAAAGATAATGAAAAGAGTACGAAACGAACGAATGTGTACGATAATGAAAGAAATGAATGACAGGAATAATGATGATAATGAACACTATCTGAAGGTATGTATGATGTGTGCTTGCATACGAAAGTAAAGAAATTATTTTATTGAAAAAGAGTATTTTCATATATAAGCTATATAAGGTATTTTAACGCTTTTAAAACTAGAACTCACTCAGCAATGTTAACTTTTATGCATTTTCAGTTGGCAGGTAATTATTGCTGAGGATGGCACGAGGGTAAAGCTACTTGACGGGGCAAGACTGACATCCATTCATATTTGATGATATTGTTGTTTTGTAATGCAATTAAACAATCTTTTTGTAACTGACGAACAACGATGTATTGCTTAACAACAATAATTATAAATGAAATGAATGGTTTTTGTTAACTCAATTCCTCTGCTTATGATATGAAATGTGTAATGTTTTATATGTATAATGCTATGATTGACCAACTGTGAGGTCTCAAGGAACGGGGCCTTACACATAGAACTCCTTTAAAATCAAGACTTTATTATTTTTTCTAACTCATTGCACAATTTTGGACTTGTAGAACCAAATATGATATCATCAACATACACTTGTACACATAAGAGATCATCAGCATCCTTCTTTATGAACAAAGTTGGATCGATTTTCCCTCGCGTTTATCCATGTTGGATTAGGTGTTGTGACAATGTTTCATACCAGATTCTAGGGGCTTGATGGAGTCCATAAAAATCTTTGCTAAGCTTGTACACGCGATGTGGAAATTCTGAATCTTCAAATCCCAAAGGTTGCTTTACATACACATCATTGATGATTTTCCATACAAGAACGCACCCTTTACGTCCATTTGATACACTTTGAATTGCATGAACGATGAATAAGCCAGGAAGACATGAATTGATTCAAGTCTTGCAACTGGAGCAAATACTTCATCATAATCAATACCTTCTTCTTTAGTATGTACTTATGCAATGAGTGTAGCTTTATTTCTAATAACTATACCTTGATCATCTGTTTTGTTTCTGAACAACCATCTTATGCCTATGGCATTTTCTCCTTCAGGTAAATGCATAAGATTCCACACTTCTTGTTTGCGGAATTGCAATAATTCTTCTTGCATAGCCTCAATCCAACTATTGTCCTCTAACGCTTTAGTAATGTTTTAGGAACAATCTGAGAAAGAAAACACGAGTATAAGCAAAGATTTGCTTGTTCTGATTTACTTATCGTAGTTCTCTTATTCAAAGGACCAATAATCTGAGACGTTGGATAGTTCTGTGAATAGGAGATGTTGGAATCTAATTCTCTTAAACATGAACATCTAGATTGGTTTGATTCAAGTTAGAAAGCTGATGCAATAGGTTTGAAGAATGTGGATTGAAATTGGAAACTTGAGTTGGTGAGTTGATGAAGTAATCAAGATTACCAGAATCAACTACATCATGAGAAATAGATGATGTTCCAGACTCAGGATGTACTACTTCAGTACCATCATTAGAATAGGTTGAGAAACATCTTGATCTTTTGAGATGGAATGATCTTGATTTTGTGAGTTTGATCATTATTATTAAACTGAATTATTGAATCTTTGACAAAAGAGAAAAATGAATAATCTGGGCTTGAGTCATCCATGTCGTCAGAATCTGAATCATCACTGAAAGAACCGAGATCTCCTTGAAGTTTCTTTTCACCTATAGAATCAAGCAAGTTAGATTGATCAAACAAGTTAGATTGAAAAGAGTTTAATAATGAATCTAAATCAAATAACTACACTAGACCATTTGAAACTAATGGAAAAGAATTTTCAAGGAATTTGACGTTGAATGTTTCAAGGTATAAATTCGTCCTAGATTTATAAACTCGATAGGCTTTTGAAATAAATGGATATCCAATGAAAAATTCATTATCAGATTTTGTATCACATTTTCCTAGATGATCACTTGAGTTTAAAATCATAACTGGAAAACCAAAAGATTTAAGAAAATATATATTTGGTTTCCTGCCAAATATCAACTCATAAGGAGTTTTTAATTTATCTTTCATGATTGAAGTACGATTCTGTACGAAACATGCAGTCGATATGGCTTCATCCTAGAAAGTGAGAGGAATTTTCGCATCTGCTAACATGGATCGTGCAGCCTCAATCAAAGTTCTTTTCTTCCTTTCAGCAACTTTATTTTGTTATGGAGTTCTGAGAGCACTGAACTCATGACCAATTCCTTTTTCTGCACAAAACATGTCCATATTTGCATTTTTAAGTTCCGTACCATTATCACTTCTTATTATTTTTACTTTTTGATCTAATTGATTTTTAACTTTTATGATTAATTCTTTTAATAATTCAGTCATTTCAGATTTACCATTCAAAAAGAAAACCCATTAAAATCTTGTAAAGTCATCAATGATAACTAAATAGTAAGATTTTCTTCAATACTCTTTACGTGGGTTGGTTAAAAAGGTCCATATGCAACATCTGAAGAGGTTTGGAATTTGAGTTTATCTGCTTGGACTTATAAGACACTCTGTGTTAACATGCTGAGCAGATATCAGTAGTGGCAAACTTCTATGATGGAAGGCTGATAACATGATATCCTGCTACAAGCTTGTTCATATTCTTGAAGTTGGAATGCCCGAGACGTCTATGCCAAAGCTGACTTTTATCATTTGAAGCTTAAGCAATGAGGTAAGTTGTTTCTGTAGATGGATCAACTTGAGACATACCCAAATTGTATATATCTCGATCCCTAACAGCTTTAACAATCACCCAGTCTTTGCTAATCTGAAAACCTGGCTTTAAAACATAGCAAAAATAATCATGAAAAAGAACAGAATAGGATTTATCATAAATTTGGGAATCGCTTAACAAATTAAAGTTCAACTGTGAGTAGTAGAATGGATCACGTCTGAGATGATCAGGTGGATAAATGGATCACGTCTGAGGTGATCAACAAGGTTTTTAAGCTTAAATTGGTCATGTCTGAGATGATCAACTGATCAAAATGTTTTATCTATTGCTATGAGGGGCTAAGTGTCCAAGGGTCAAAAAGGCAAAATTTCACAAGTATGACAATTCGCACGACTGGACCATGAATATGGACCAGTCGCAAGAATGGACCATACGAATGAACCCATTCGCACGACTGAACCATGATTATGGACCAGTCATACGAATGGACCATACGAATGAGCCCAATCACATGATTAGAGGTGACCGACTGTGACAGTCGTGTTGGATTTCATATGCCCAAGACACATAGAATATTGATGCGGTTAGTACGTTATGATCCAAGTCGGGTTATACCCAATAACAAGCTTTGCAATCACCAAGAATTATTTAATTGATGATGGGTTCATGCAATTAAATAATTACACCAAATTTAGAAAATAGGTTTTCTAATTAATTATCTACGAGATGAAACAAGTTATAAGGATAATTTGTTGATGGGTTTATTATTATTTTGTTATTTAAAAGGGTTTAAATAATACTAATAACATGTGAGTGTACTTTAATCAAATTGTTTAATTAGAGAAGGCATATGTCACAATTTTAATAAGTCTAGTACATGACTTATTAATGTGTGATATAAGACAAGTTTAGGAGGGAAAAAACTCCCCTTTTGAACCATATTCACAGCCACTTTGTGTGGGGAAGGCAAAAAGTCTTTTCTTGAAACTTACACTCTTTATGAAAGAGTGTAAGACACACTTCTCACCCATCAATTCATTTTGCATGCTCCAAAATCTCTCTCATCTTCTTCTCTCTTGGAGCTCACGGCTGAAACAAGAAGAAGTGAACAATTTGGGCGTTTTTGGTGCACTCTCCCTAGCAAGAGTGGTGGTTGCTTCAAAGGCTTGGGGTATACAAGCTTGAGGGTTCCTCCTCTTGGAACCTTGGTTGATTTCATCCTCCCATTTCATCATTTTTGCTGCTGGAGGTTCACGGTTTTGAAGGCGTGTTGGCAGCTTTCCTTTTGGAGTTTTGGTGTCCAAATCCAAGCAACTATGATGCTTACTTAGAGCCTTGTGGGAGTGAACACTTGAGGACTTCTAAGCTTGAAGTTTTGGCCATATTTTCAGCAACATATATCTCCTTTTTCTGTCGGTTTTTTCAGATCTAGGAGAAGGTATATTGGCAGCCCATTGTGGTTGCCATATTGTGTTGTTTATTGCTTATACATAACTTGTTCATTCACATATTAAAGATCCTTTTGTTTTGGGTTTGTTTGCAACATAAAACATCATCTAAAACTTGAAAATTTCAGCTTATAAACGAAGTTATAATGCTAAACTTCTGCTGTGTTTTTCAGAAAGTTTAAATGGTTAACTTGTTTTTTGTGTTCTATCAAACCCAACAATGGCATCTAGAGCCGGTTATGTGGATAGCTAGCTTGTATGGTCTTTTAAAAATGTGTTTTATGGACTTTAAAACCCCTTTTAGGGGCTGCTATGTTTTGTATGATTGAATCCCCAAACTTTCAAGGTCATATCACACATGCTAGTGATTAAAC
>BJCO01413112.1:0-10496 GCA_018326465.1 Flaveria floridana | reverse complement strand
TATATATATATATATATATATATATATATATATATATATATATATATATATTACATTATTGACTATATTTAACTAACACTTTATAGTATGTGTTTTAGTAATTATATATACATATATATGATAGTACCTTACATATATATATGAGCAAATTATATGAATGTATGTTATGCATGTATATATATATAAGGTTAAATATGGTTCATGCATGCATTTTATGTAATCATGTATGTATACATCCATAAATCATGACACACACACACACACACACACACACACATATATATATATATATATATATATATATATATATCAAACATTAACAAAAACAATATCTAACGAAAACCATTATGTAACTAGATTAACAAACCTCAAACCTTGTAGCATCAAAACATACATCGAATGAAATAAAAAATAACCTAACCAAACATCACAATACAAACAATAACATGAAGCCTTAAACCTTAAGTACTTAAACACTTGAACAACAACATAATTATCACTTAAAGATAAAACTCGGTTCATCATGGTAACCAAAAACCACCCAACAATAGAACTAAAACACTAATTAAGAACCTCATGACTCACCATCCCTTTGGTCGACACCTATCCTCACCATGACACCAAACATAATCTAATAACTCCACCTAGCACTCTAAATGGCCGACTAATACTACATATAATGACCACCTCACATCTCTAGACCTAAAACTCATCATGACCACCTCCATTATATCTCTACCTCTCGGCCGAGACACCACAACCACCATATCACCATCTCCTTCCACCAAAAACTCTCGAGTCTTCAGCCATCTCTACTTTTTCTCTCTAGATACTTGGTCTTCAAGTCACACAATCAATATCATCATCAAGCCATCATCAAGAACATCATCTAAACCATCACCATCAAACCAACATACTAGCAAGATTAACATTTCAACCTTATTCACTAAGAAGTGGAAGCTCTTACCAAACTCTTTTCATCCTCTCCTTTTGTTGAAAATAAAGGTTATCCATTGGACTAAGAGGTGAGACTCATAGCCCCATTTTGTATCTTATAATTTTTTTAGGGAAAAAGCATACTGTTTTTATGACTGATGCAATTTTTGAGATTTACTGTCATTTATGTTACAACCATTAATTCGGATGTGAAACCGTTGGATAATATAGGTAGCGCTACTTAGGAAAATATTTCCTGCACCAACAGGATGAGTGTTGTGATGCTATATTATCTAATTTTATGAATTATGTTATGAGAGTTATGAATTATCAGATTATTAAGTAACGTTTGGTTGTAATTGATGCATCAAAAATATTTTGTTTGAAATTAAACCTATGATCTCACCAAATTTATGTTGACCATTTTGAGTATGTTTTTTTTCAAGTAACCATGACTAACAATATACAATTCTCTTTTGATGTTTACAATTGCTGGGGAGAAGTTATGGGAAGAGTTTGTGTGAACTTGACTGTTAACATCTATGATTTCAGTGTTACGGTAGACGTCCATTTCCATCGACTCTGAAGATGTAGTAGTTAAATAATATGTTTGTAATAGGATTTTGTCAAATTTTGATTATTTATAAATGATGTAATCCTAACTTAAGATAAATTAATGTATTATGTTATGTTATGATGTGTTTTGATGTGTCAAAATTGACTTCTTATAATCGATGTGTTCTGAACAAGCGAGTTACATCCAAAACGCTTCACGCTTCCATCGGGATGTGACAGGTTGGTATGAGAGCCATTGGTTATAGAGAATTAGGTACTATAATACCTAGACTATAACTATAAGCTCAAGTTATAATAGACAATATATTTGATATATATATATATATATATATATATATATATATATATATATATATGTGTGTGTGTGTGTGTGTGTGTGTGTGATATGATTTTATGTGAAATTTCGTGATTATTTGCAGATCTCTGATAATTGCAATAAAAATATGTGACATATAGAATATCTATGAAAATATGTGACTAGCTGTTTTGTCAAAAATTATAAAGAAATTTCTGCAGCTATGAATTCAGATAATTATAGCAACCTTAAGGAAATAACACCTGAACCAGAACCCCAGCAAGTTATGAAAACTTCCCAAATTAAAGTTGAGAACAACATTACAAAATTTTATGTCCGACGTGCACCAGTAAGCATCGGGAGATATACAATTAATACCCCTAGGAAAAAGATACGACGTGGAGATAGATTTTTGGCTAACCAAGTTGAAGACATAGAAATACAAAATTCTAATTCTTTCGGGAACGAAGGTAAAATAATTAAAAGAAAAAAGCTGAATGAAGATCAAGTGAAGACAGCTCAGCGGACCCTTAAGAAGCTCAAGAAAATACAACTAGGAATCCGGAGAATCAGAAGGATATTAAGAAATTAAAGACACCAACGAAAAATATCTTTGCAAAGATATGGAACTGGATTCGTAAAAACTAGAAGTTTTCTAGTCTAACTTGTCAAAATTAAAGAATAAAGAACTTAATGATATATGTATTTCTTTTGTGTTTAAATGTCTATCTGTTATGTGTTAGATAGGATTTGTGTTAAAATTTTTACTTATGATACTAATTATAATTAACTATAGTGAATCATGCCGCCAAAAAAACACTCAGCTTGTACGAAGAACTGCACGAGTTGGACGACCAAGAACCTGACTTGGGGAAGAAACACCTGGGAATAATGACACACATGAGAATGACAGGATTTCTCAACTAGTATCTCAACAAATAGAAGCTACATTACCTACTCTGATAGCCCAACTACAACAGAATCTGAACTTTGGAACCACATCACACCAAAATGAAAGACCAGAAAATGTTAACCCAGAGGAACGACAAGAGGAAGAAATCTTAAACGGAGTCACAAAAGGATGCTCTTACAAGACCTTTATGTCATGCAGACCCCGAGAATTTAATGGAAGAGGAGGAGTTGTACAAGCCCTATGTTGGTTAGATTAAATTGAAGCAGTCTTAGAAATTAGTAACTGTGCCGACAATTATAAGACACTGTTTGCTTCGTATTCACTTAAAGGAGAGGCACAATCCTGGTTGAAAATGGAAATGCAAACTAAAGGTAGGTATGTCATGAATAAGATAAATTGGGAAGAATTCAGAAACCTAGTAATAGAAAAATACCGTCCTTATAATGAAATAGAGAAATTAGAAACTGAATTCTTAGCAATAGAGATAAGAGGAGCCGCACATCAGGAATATACCGACAGGTATAATAAACTCTCCAGATTAGTGCCACAACTGATAACCCCTGAACCTAAAAGGATAGGAAGGTATATTTAGGGATTAGTACCACAAATAAGGGGATTAGTTAAATCCGCAATGCCCAAAACCTTCCAGGAAGCGGTACGCTTATCCGGAAGCCTAACAGATGAAATGATAAGAAATGGATCTTTAAGTAATCCAAAAATAAGAGAGAAAAGAAAGTTGAATGACAACCACACAGGGAGGAAATTTGGAGAAAACACTCAGAAGAAAATGATCCGGCCCCCACAAAGAAATTTCCTAGGATTAGCACAAGAAAAGAAAACCCAGATAGAAGGACCACCATGGTGTAGTACCTGCTAAAGATATGATCACGGAAAATGCATGATACTAATTTGCTATAATTGCAAAAAGAAGGGACACATATCCCGAGATTGCAAGAATCCCACCAACCCTAAACCTGCTGTTACCAATGTGAAAACAAAAATCATTTTCATAATGAATGTCCACAACTAAAAGTTAAAGCTCCAGTTAACCAGAACAACCCTCATGGGAGAGATCTCATAATACAAGCTGAGGAGGCTCGTCAGGAACCAGAAGTAGTTACGGGTACGTTCCTTATCAACAACCAGTACACAACAGTATTATTTGATACAAGAGCAACTCGTAGTTTCATTTCGAAAACATTTAAATCATTACTTAATCAAACCCCTAAGAAATTAAGGCACAAATTAATGATAGAATTAGCTGATCGTAAAACAATTGAAGTCTATGAGATTATTCCTAACTGCATCTTAACCCTATACGATTATTGTTTTGACGTAGCTTTGATTCCTTTTGAGTTAGGAGGTTTTGATATTATTGTGGGTATGGATTGGTTAAGTAAGAATCATGCTGAAATTATATGTGGTAAGAGAATGATAAAAATCCCTCTGATTAAAGAAAATAGAACTCTCCTTATATACGGTGAAAAGCCTAGTGGTATTATGAAAATAATTTCGTGTAAGCAAGCACAAAAATGCTTAAGAAAGAAATGTTTAGCTTTTCTGGCTCATATAGTTGATGCAAAGCTAGATAAGGACAACCTTAATAGTGTTCCAATTATAAATGAATACCATGATGTTTTCCCTGATGAGTTACCCGGATTGCCACCCCCTCGTCAAGTGGAGTTTAAAATAGAATTAGTCCTGGGAACAACCCCTATTACTAAAGCACCATATCATTTAGCGCCAATAGAAATGAAAGAACTAATGAATCAATTACAGGAATTATTAGATAAAGAATTTATACGCCCTAGTGTATCACCTTGGGGAGCACCAGTTCTTTTTGTCAAAAAGAAAGATGTAACCTTTAGAATATGTATTGACTATAGGGAACTCAATAAAGTTACCATAAAGAATAGGTATCCTCTCCCTAGGATTGATGATTTATTTGATCAATTGCAAGGATCTATTTATTTTTTAAAAATAGATTTAAGATCTGGATATCATCAGTTAAGAGTACAGGATGAAGATATATCAAAGACTGCATTCAGGACTAGGTATGGACATTATGAATTTCTTGTAATACCATTTGGGTTAACCAATGCTCCAGCAGTAGTTATGGATCTAATGAATAGAGTATGCAAACCTTATTTAGATAAATTTGTCATAGTATTCATAGACGACATCATGATTTACTATAAAAATAAGGAAGACCATGAACAACACCTAAGATTAACTTTGGAATTACTACAAAAGGAAAAAGTTGTATGCAAAATTCTCAAAATGTGAATTTTGGAAAAAGGAAGTATAATTTCTAGGACACGTAGTTAATCAAGATGGGATTCAAGTTGATCCAGCAAAGATTGAAGCAGTCAAGAAGTGGGAAATTCCAAAGACCCCAATTGAAGTGCAAAAATTCCTTGGTTTAGCAGGATATTATAGGAGATTTATAGAAAATTTCTCAAGGATAGCTCAACCTTTGACAGAATTGACCTAGAAAGATAGAAGGTATGTATAGGGAGAAAAACAAAATGAAGCATTTGAACTCCTCAAGAATAAGTTGTGTAGTGCACCTATTTTAGCATTGCCAGAAGGAACAGATAATTTTGTAGTATATTGTGATGCATCACATCAAGGTTTTGGATGTGTTTTGATGCAAAAAGACAAAGTAATTGCATATGCATTGAGACAACTTAGAGGTAGTGAAAAGAATTATACCACACATGATCTGGAACTAGAAGAAGTAGTGTTTGCATTAAAAATTTAGAGACATTACTTGTATGGGACTAAGTGTATAATTTATACGGATCATAAAAGTTTACAACATATATTTGATCAGAAGATGTTGAATATGAGACAAAGGAGATGGGTAGAGCTATTAAGTGACTATGATTGTGAAATCAAGTATCACCCAGGAAAAGCAAACGTAGTATCTGATGCTTTATGTAGAAAAGAAAGGGTTAAGCCATAACGAGTGTGTGCCATGAGAATGGAATTACGTACAGATTTGTTAAATCAAATATGGGAAGCCCAAAAAGAAGATATGTTGAAGATAAAAGGACAATTAAAAGATATGGAAGAACAATCAGATGGAATCCTTAAATTCAAAGGAAGAATTTGGGTGCCAGATAATAGCATGCTTAGAACAAATATCCTAAAAGAAGCACATAAGTCAAGATAGGTTAACTAGAGGATATGTTAAGAGCTTGTGTTATAGATTTGGTGGTAACTGGGATACTCACTGTTGATACATGTTAATGTACCTAGTTTATGAGATTGAATGTAAAAGTCTTTCATGTCTTACACATGTGTAATTGATGTAATGGTTTGAATGAATGATATAAAGTGCATTGTGATGTTTGATTTATATTTTGGTAATGTCATGATATCATTATATTGAATTTGTTACACATGTATGAACTAACTATATTGGTTTGATATTGTTTGATAGTTCATGATAATGGCCCATGCTAATGGACCATACGCATGAATTCATCATGCTTATGGGCCAGTCGCACGACTGAACCAAAAGACTGGATCAGTCGTATGATTGAAACATAAGACTGACTCAGTCGCACGACTGAACCTTTAGTCGTGCGTATGACTCAATCGCATGATTCAGTCGCACGACTGAACCATGCTAATGGTTCAGTCGTACGAATGTAAACTACAAACCTATAAATACCACTTAATTCGTGGAAAAATAGAGAATTGAAAACACTTCAAATACTTACATACCGTAGCCATCTAGAGCGTCCCTGTTCATCATTTCAACTTCGTTGTTCGTTCTTGATCGATTTCTACTCATTCTTAACGTATAGTCTATTCTAATATCGATCAAAGTAACGTTCTCACTGATTGGATCGCTAATCAAATAGGATTCCACATTATTTGATCTGGTTTCACGCATTATCAGTAAGTACTCCGTACGTGCACGGTCCTAACAAGTGGTATCAGAGCTTTGGCTCTTCATTTTGCGTGTGATTCGATTAGTTTTTGGTGTTAAACTTAACGTTTTCATTCAAAAGAGTTAATTTTTTAAGTCAAAAGGTGTTTTCGAAGTTTTCTGACCTTAAAATTTCAATTGTTCACTATACGGCAGATTAGGGTTCTTGAAAAATCGTGTTTTTGTGTCCAAGTGTCAAAACCATCGATTTTGCCAAAACAGCAGCCTTCAGTCGCACGAATAGCTCATTTGTACGATTGAACTCATTCGTACACTCCATTCACACGACTGAACTCAGTCGTATCCTTCATTCGCACGACTGAACAACTCTAGTCGTTTGAGTCCATTCGTCTAGTTCATACGCACGACTGAATCCAATCGCACGATTGAATTCATTCACGCCCTTTATTCGCATGAGTGAACCATCCGTATATTCCATTCATACGATTGAAATTATTATGTTCTCCAAGTCTCAAGCTTATACAAATGGAAGATCAGTTTGCTGCGTTTACTACCGGGAAGGACTCACGCATCGAGAACCTTCTGCTTCTTGAATATGAGATAAGGGCATACTCAGTGCATGAAGCTCCCGCTTTGCGCAGGGTCCGGGGAGGGGCCGGATCGCAAAGCGATCTGATGTACGCAACCTTTCCTTGCACAATTTTATGCAAGAGGTTGTTTCCACGGCTAGAACCCATGACCTCAAGGTCACAACGCAGCAACCTTACCAGTTGCTCCAAGGTCCGCCCTCTTGAAAATGAGATAGGAAATCATAATAAACCCCTGAAGCTTATCATGTTAGATGATTATCCACAATGGAAACAACGGTTCGAGATTTACTTAAATGGAGTTGATCTCAATCTTTAGACTTCTATTGAGACTAGTTACATGGTACCAGTCAGTGCTAATGGGGTAAAACTTACTTTGGGGGGAATGAGTGAATCACAAAAGACTTTGCATAATGCTGAAAAGAAAGCTTATGCCCTGCTGACTCAGTCAATACCTAAAGACATATTTCATCGATTCTCTGAGAATAAGCAGTCTAAGAAGCTATGGGAGGCCTTGGAAAAGAGGTATGAAGGCAATGCAACGTTAAAGGCACTGAAGGCTAAGGCTCTCAAGAAGGAGTTTGAAAATTTCTCATTAATTAGGAATGAGAGCCTGGATGACATAATTGACAGGTTCTATAATCTCATGGGTGAAGTGCACACTCATGGTATAACCACATCAATGGAAGATAAAGTTTCAAGTTTTGCTAATGGGTTACCTGAGAAATAGGATTCATTTATGTCCAATCTCAAGATAGAATGACATTTTAGTAACGTTGGACATAAATGACTTCTTGAAGTTAAGAGAAGAAGAGCTGAGGATGAAGTACAAGTCAAAGAAAGGATCCTATGTTCAGAATACTTCACTCTACAACTCAATTTCGCCTCCAGCTATTTTAGGAGCACCTCTACAAACAGCTTATGTGTCCAATTCATTTGATACTGCCTCATCCATAGCTTCAGCACCCGAAACGTCAGGGCCATCTCCTACTCAATATATAGTGCAGATGCCAATTCTACAAAGTTGAAGACCGAGAATCTCTTTAATATCATTGTGGAAGTTGAAAAGAAGCACATGGATCTTCTAGCAGCGGTTGTCTAGTCCTATGATGGTTTAGTTGCTGGGAAGATTGGAAATTGTCACCTTGCATGTTAGGACCGAGTACGAACTGGTACTAACCGGATCTATGTTAAAACCAGATCAAATTGTGTGGAAGCCTATTTGATTGGCGATCCAATCAGGGAGAACGTTAATCTGATCAAAACTAACAATTAGAAAACGTTAAGAATTGATCAGGAATGATCAGGAACGCTCTATGAAGTAGGAAGGGACGACTTGGATGTTCTGGGATGGCTAGGGTTATGAATTCTCGAAGGGTTTTCTTTTTCCATGAATTAAGTGGTATTTATAGGTTTGGTGTCTTAATTCATGCGACTGAACCATTAGCATGGTTCAGTCGTGCGACTGAAGCATGCGGTTGATCCATTCGCACGACTGAAGGACCAGTCGTGCGACTGAGTCAATCTCATATCACAATCGTGTGACTGATCCAGTCTCCTGGTTCAGTCGTGCGACTGGTCCATTAGCATGAAGTGTTCATGCGTATGGTCCATTAGCATGGTTCATTTGCATGAGAACTTCATACAATTCACAAACCTATATAGTTAGTTCAATATGCGTTATCATACAAAAAACAATGAAACATTAAACATTATAAGCATCAACCACATATTGTATTTCATTTATACCTATTCAATAACACATATTCATTCATTCAAGAGTCTTTCATTACAAATATCCAATGATTACATCAGTGTAACAAAATGAAAGTCCTTAAACATTTAAGTACATTAGAACTGGAACTAGGGACATGTGTACCAACAAACTCCCCCTTGAACCTAGTTCTACCTATTCTTTGACTTCCTTTGAAAACTCTTCATATCTCTTGAATCTCTCTTCCTTTGAAACCCCAGCATGAATATCAAATGCAAAGCATAAGCATATAACTTGTTGAAACTGAAATGCTTACACGATATCCTGCGTATCAAAAAACAGTGGCCACTTGTACAAAGTATATATATCATTTGCTGACAAGTTCGTGAGCCACATTGGGTTGAACACCCTTATTGTCTCCAAAGTCCCCTTTCGATCCAACACAATGACGGCTTCTCCAGTACGCCAGTCATAGTACAACCATTTAAAATGGGGTGTAAAGTCTTGTGGCATCTCCCTCATAGGTATACGTGACATCTTGCACGGAGGTTGCCATTTCAAGACAACTTTCGGCTTGCCAGTAATGGGATTGACTTCAGACCTTCTGATATACCTCGTCGGTTGTTGAGGTCTGAAGTTAACCCACCTGGTATGGTACTCTCTTTTCAACGCAGCCTCAAACCAGCCTGACATCTTCTTCGGGTCGGCATATAACAACTTTAGGCGAGCCAGCTGGTTGAGCTCAAAACCGGGAAGAGTCTTTAGATCATGTGGAAATCTAAAGTACTCTATTCCCTTCTCCTTCTTCACTGCATAATCACTCAGATCCTCAAAGTATGCCCACGCTATGATCTTACCTGACACCTTGAGATGCCTCTTCACTTTGTAGAGCTTGGTGTAGGCACTTGGCTTTGGTGCAATGCGCTGGGCTCGGATCTCTGCAAAACAAGCCGCCCATTCATCCTATCTGATGTCCATATTGGCGTCCAAGGTTTGGGCTTGGCTTGTTGATGTCTCTGCCTCCTTTTCCATCTGATTCAGCTTCTCAAATATGTCACTGCCGAGAGTACTTCCCAAGTTGGGAACCACATTTCCCTCTCGGTCAGTGTACTCTTGATAATGCTGGGCTGTGACGTCCTCAATCTCTATTTCATCCACATCGTTAAGCTCATCGTCACTAGCTACATCAACGGTAGGAGCGTCCTTGACAATCTCATCCGGGTTCAGCCGGAACATCTCAACAAGTTGTTTATCAGTAAGGTCACGAATTATTTCTCCGTCTTCGGGAGTATAACTCACAGACCTCCTGACAATCCCTTGCAAATCAAGTATCATAGTTAATTAAGACTTGATTTGCTGTAGGGGAGCAACATCATATTCATCTTGCTGAGATGTTTGATCTGCTTGAATTAACCATGTAAACACATCAATAGTTAGTAAGTAATCAAGACAATCAAACATTTAATAATGAAATATAAACATTAATTTACGTAACATTAATACGTGATTCAAGTACAAAGCTTTCATAAATACATAGACATCTAAACTTTACTTTTGTCCTGAATCATGCT
>BJCO01412810.1:0-10627 GCA_018326465.1 Flaveria floridana | reverse complement strand
TAAGTCTGAGAAGTCTAAGCAACATAAAAGGAAAAATGATAGTAAAACTAGCTACTACTAAGGTAACACAGAGAAAGTAGACCTAGAGGTTGCTAGATCACTAGATGATGTGTTGGTAGATTCAACACAATAGATAAGTAGACTTCATTGGTGAGTTCAAGCTCAAACTAAGTTGTTCAATAAGCTATGGGTTATCATCTTATCCCTGGTTAACACAATCAACGAAGTTCCAATAAGGGGTGACGAGCAAAATTAACGCCATAAATGTGTGCGGATAGCCAGAAAAATGAGCAAAGCACATTAAAAATGCAAAAAACAATCAAGCTAATAACCTATGTTGTTGGTGCGATCTGTGCAAAAAGAATATAATTTCTCAAACAAGAAGATAGTCATGTGCCTCTCTGCTCTGCGATAGCACTGACCCGAGGATAAGCATAACCTAAATATTCTAGAATTCATTGTTATTTGCGCCTTTCTGCTGTGCGATGGCACTGACCTGAGGCTTTGCATCTCTTTGAAAGCTCTTAGAATAGTCTCTTCTTGTTAAAATACCCGCAGACCGCTCAAAAATCTCCTAAGGAACGTTGATTACCATATAAGTGTGGGATCCACAAATGCTTGTTGAAATAATTAAACCTAAATCATCACCAATGTGTGTCAAAAATCTGTGTATGGATTTAAGAGGACAAGTATATTGACAATCATCATGAGCTGCAATTCTTGAAAGTCTAAATCATTGTAGGTATCTTAGAGTACTAGTATGATTTCCTAAACTTGCTAATGACTCTCGCTGAAAACAAGAATCTAGCATCAAAAAACTTTGGTAAAATGTCCCAAAATATTTGATAAACCTGTATGATTCCATAATGATTCTTTCCAGTTATGATCAACGTAACTTGATACTATACTGTCTAGAAAGGAAAACCTGGTAGATACTTATATTAGGATTTCAACCTCACACAAAATTACAAAAATAAGTTTTAGTTTTGTCTTTTAGTTCTAGTTGTTTAATTTGTTAGTTTTTAGTCAGCTTAGTTATTAAATGTCAGACTATGCCTTGGAATCCTATCTGAGATTTAATCACTTAAAAGGGTCACATCTGAGGTGACCAAACGAGTTTTTAAATGTTAAAAGGGTCACGTCTGAGGTAATAAAATGCTTTTACTATTAAAAGGATCACGTCTGAGGTGATCAATAGTTTTCCAAGTTAAAATGGTCATGTCTGAGATGATCGAATGCTCGAAATGTTTTATCAATTATTAATAGGGCTAAGTGTCAAATGGTCATAGAGTCAAACCATACGTATGAGCCATTCGCACGACTGGACCATGAGTATGGACAAGCCATACGATTGAACCATACGTATGAGCCCAATCGCATGACTAACCCCCTCGTATTGACCAGACGTGCGATTGGACCATAACCATGAGTAAAGTCACACAATTGGATCACAAGAATGAACCAATCACATGAATGGAGGTGACCGAATGAGTCAGTCGCACGACTGAAACCTAGTCGCACGACTGAATGTGACCGAATGAGTCAGTCGCACGATTGAAGAGTGCGAATGGATCCAGTCGCTCGATTGAAGTATGCGACTAGGTTCAGTCGCACGACTGGAGGAAACCCTAGTATAAATAGAGGGGGAGTCGGTCCCAGAATCCCATTCATCCTCAATCGCTCTCAAATCGCACGAAGCACTGTTACTCTGCTCGATTGTCTTCTGATTGTTCTAAACTACCGACTAGTGTGATCTTAAGATTTCTAGTGTTCATCTAGGTAATGAGCAACGATATTCACTCCAAAGATTCAATCCATTCGTGCCCTAATGATCGAACTTAATTCTTAAACTTAATTGAGACTTAGTTTGAACAAGAAACCTATAAAACTAAGTATATTGTTCAAATAAAAGTTACTAGGTGTTATGTCGGTCATTTGCGAGACTAATGAGCCAAACCACGAAGTCTAACATCAAGTTTTGCAATAAATTTGAATTTGAAAAACAGAACAGTCTGTCATGCTAATGGACACCCTGATGATCCTCAATCGCACGACTGAGCTGGACGAATGGCTCAATCGCACGACTGAACCATGCATATGAGCTCAGTCGCACGACTGATGTAAACACATGGGATAGCATACGACTAATTCCAGTCGCATGCTCAGTCATACGTATGAGCTCATTCGCACGACTAGATCTCAGTCGCACAGTTCTTTCGCATGACAGAATAGAAGATTTCAAGTCCAATGAATTAAATTGTTACTCATTGCACACACTAACATTTATTTACATTGTGTAATAGATGGCGTGTCGTTGGACTATGAGCACAAATCATAACATTTGTGCTCATCTGGATCTGACCTCCCGGAACGCGGTGGAGTTCTCGGGCATCATTACATTCTTACGGAGATCGAGGATCTTCCGAGCTATATCTACTCCATGCACGCCATACCGTTCAGTCCAGCAGGCTTTCTGGGAAAGCGCTGTTGTAGACAGGTCCATAGAGCCCCACTATATCAGGAGCTCCATTTTAGGATAGGCCATAGAGATCACTGAGGACAATCTCAGGTTAGTCTTAGAGTTTGGGGATGATGCTGACTGCCCCACACGACTACACCCACTGATAGTTCGAGGCTGTTTTCGGTGGGCGAAGTACTCGGGTGATATCAACGCAGGTGTGCTCAACAAGAGCAACCTGTGCCCCTAATTCAAGTACTCAGCCAACGTGCTGCTGAGGTGCATTGCCTCAAGGAAGAGAGGATTTGATAAGATGTCCGATCAGATGCAGAACGCCTATGTGGTGTTGGTGCTGAACCACCCGTTCAACTTCTCGAGGATGATCTTCACTTATCTAGTGGAGAATATCGAGGCGAAGGGCAAAGAGGGCTTTTGCATGTACCCTCGCTTCATGTAGATGATCATTGACCAGAAGCTCCCTTTGCTGCCAAAGGAGAAGGAGGATGTCATGGTGCTTGAGGTGATGGATGATACCACCTTAGGCAGGATGAAGGTGTACAGGGGGAAGCAGTGGAAACCCCCTGTTAGGCGACTGTTTGGGCATCTGGCCCGTGAAGACTATGTGGCGCCAGCAAAGAGGAAGTGGCGCCACGATGATAGTGACTCGGATGTTGAGCAGATTGCTCTACCCTCCGATGACTCTGACGGTGATGATCATGATACTGATCAGGGAGGGGATGGTCAGGGTGGACCCGAACCAGCTCCTATTCACCCTAACTTCCAACCCGATAAGGAGGAGGAGTCTGATGAAGAGCTTCTGGTGCGAACGGTGGGGAGTCGGGTCGTAGCCACTGAGAGCGGTGTTAGGGCGGTTGGTGGACGCCAAGGTTAGTCTGGGGAGGCTACTACTGATCCATCCTACACCCCAGATGAGCCCAGTAGCCAAGGGGGAGCCTCTGTCTCCAAGGGATCGAGGAGAAAGAGAATGGCTCAACCCTATGGGAAAAAGGGGAAGAGGCCCAGGTTTACTTTGATCACCACCACTTCTACCACTCCACCAACCACTTCTACCACCCCACACCACCCACCACTACTATCACACCACCCTCCACCACTACTACTACACCTCCACCTTCCACCACTACAGCCTACCATTCACCACCCACTCACACACCACCACCCATATTCACCACAGCCACCACCACTACCACCAGCCACCAAGCCGGTCCCTCATTGTTGGTACACATGTCCCCAGTTCTAGTCTAGTGAGCTTAACTGGAGTAGAGGAACAACTATTAGAACTGAACCGTATGGTGCTGAATCTGTTAGCTGCTAATGAAGAGAAGGTTGCCCGACTACGTCAGCTTGAGGAGCTTAGCGCTACTCAAGCGCAGCAGATTTCACAGCAAGCTCAACAGATTGCCCAACTCCAGGAGCATAACGTTCAATGAGCAAAGAAAATAGAGGAGTTGGAGGCTTCCAACAAGTCCATCATGCTCATGCTCAAGGGATCCAAGGAAGAGCCACTTGAGATCAGAGAAGGAGATGATGATGATGGAGAAGATGATGATAGTGATGATGATGAGGTTAGTGATGATGGAGAAACAAGAGGAAGGCGGGATGATGATGATGATGAAGAAGGAGATGCAGCTACATCTGCCTCAGCTCAGGGTCAAGAGAGAAGAACAAAGCGAAAGCAAGATCAAGGAGCATCATCTTCTGCCCCACCTGCTGACGAGCCCGCTATTCAGGACAAATGTAATGCATAGATATTCATGTATTTGAAAACTTTTGTACTTGAATCATGTATTAAACTTATGTAATTAATGTTTATATATGTATTTGATATTTAACTGTCTTGATTATTTACTAATGGTTGATCTATTTACATGTTTAAATCAAGCAGATCAATCATCTCAGCAAGACGAGTATGATGTTGCTCCCCTACAGCAAATCAAGTCTCAATTAACTATGATACTTAATTTCCAAGGGATTGTCAGGAGGTCCGTGAGTTATACTCCCGAAGAAGGAGAAATAATTCATGACCAACTGATGCGCAACTTGCTGAGATGTTCCGGCTCAACCCGGATGAGATTGTCAAGGACGCTCCTACTGTTGATGTGGCTAGTGATGACGAGCTTAATTATGTGGATGAAATAGAGATTGAAGACGTCACAGCCCAACATTATCCAAAGTACACTGACCGAGAGGGATATGTGATTCCCAATTTGGGTGATACTCTCGGCAGTGATACATTTGATAAGTTGGATCAGATGGAGAAGGAGGCAGAGAAGTCAGAAAGCCAAGCCCAAGCCTTGGACACCGATGTGGACATCAAAAAGGCTGAATGGGCGGCTTGTTTCGCAGAGATCCGAGCCCAGCACACTGCTCCAAAGCCGAGTGCCTACACCAAGCTCTACAAAGTGAAGAAGCATCTAAAGGTGTCAGGAAAGATCATAGCATGGGCATAGTTTGAGGATCTGAGTGTTTATGCAGTCAAGAGGGAGAAAGGAATAGAGTACTTTATATTTCCACATGATCTAAAGATTCTTCCCGGTTTTGAGCTCAACCAGCTGGCACGTCTAAAGTTGCTGTATGCTGACCCGAAAAAGATGTCAGGCTGGTTTGAGGCTGCATTGAGGAGAGAGTACCACACCAGGTGGGTTAACTTCAGACCTCAACAACCGAAGAGGTATATCAGAAGGTCTGAAGTTGATCCCATTACTGGAAAGCCAAAGGTAGTGTTGAAGTGGAGTCCTCCGCACACTATGTCAAGAATCCCTCTAGGGGAAATGCCATAGGACTTCAATCCACACTTCAAGTGGTGGTACTACGATTGGAGAACAGGTGAAGTAGTTATTGTCTTGCAGAAGGAGGGCCAAATGGATACTATTCGGGTATTTGACCCAATGTGGCTGACTAGTTTATCTGCTGATGATGTATACACATTGTACCGATGGCCACTGTTTTTTGATACGCAAGACATTGTACAAGCCCTCCAGTCCAGAACGTTATACGACTCTATTCACACTTGAGATAAATGCCAAAGTTACAAGAGATGAGAAGTACAAGAAGTTTGATGAGCTGATGAAGAATGTTAGACAATGATGTAAACTAGGTCCAACGGGGAGTTTGTTGATACATGTGTACCTAGTTTAGGAGCTTAATGTAAAATGTCTTTCATGTCTTACATATTTGTAATTAAATGGGTATGAATGAAATACAATATGTGGTTGATGCTTATAATGTTTAATATTTCATTGTTTATTGTGTGATAACGTATATTGAACTAACTATATAGGTTTGTGGTTGTTTGCATAATTCTTAGTCAAATATGGTTGAGAAACATGCTTAAACTTAACCGTGTGAAGTATTCATGCGAATGGACCATGCTAATGGACCATACGCATGAACACTTCATGCTAATGGACCAGTCGCACGACTGAACAGGAGACTGGATCAGTCGCACGATTGTGACATGTGATTGACTCGATCGCACGACTGGACCTTCAGTCATGCGGATGGATCAACCGCATGCTTCAGTCGCACGACTGAACCATGCTGATGGTTCAGTCGCACGAATGAAGACTCCAAACCTATAAATACCACTTAATTCGTGGAAAAACGAAAGAATTCGGATACCTATGCATATACTCGTACCCTAGTCGTCCAGAGGCTCAAGAGAACCTGTTCCAACTTCATAGCTCGTCTCTTATCAATTCTCGTTCGTTCTTAACGTTTGTTTCATCGTAGGATTGATTAGATTGTCGTTCTCACTGATTGGATCGCCAATCAAATAGGATTTCGCACTATTTGAGTTGGTATACGCGCATTATCTGTTAGTACTCCGTACGTATACGGTCCTAACATCATCAAAGCTCTCAAATCAAATAGAGGAGGTGAGTTTTGCTCTATCGAATTCAACTCATTTTGTGAGCAGGCTGCCGTCAAGAGAGAACTCACTCCTCCCTACAGTCCATAACACAATGGTGTAGTGGAGAGAAAAAATAGAACAATTATGAATCTTACCCAAAGTATGTTGAGGGAAAAATAACTACCAAACTTCCTTTGAGCAGAGGCTGTAATGCATGTAGTATACACTATAAACAGGTCTCCCATCAAAGCCTTGGTTGGATAGACAGCATCGCACACATAGACAGGTAAAATACCATCAGTAGCTCGCCTGAAAACATTCGTGTGAGTTTCTTATGGACTTGTTCCATCACAGTGGATGAAGAATTAGATAATAGATTAGTGAAGTCTTTATTCATTAGGTACTCAAATCAAAGTAATATGTATATATTTTATAACCCAGTTACTAAGAAATTCAACTGCAAAAGAGATGTCGTATTTATGGAAGACTCAAAATAGGTGTGGGATCTAAAAAAGTAAATCCTAATTATGACAAGACATACTCTTTTCTTAACCTATTTTCCTATGTTACACCTACTCATGACTCAACCGTACCTAATAACAGCTCACCCATTAATGAGCCATCTAGCTCTCCTACCTATATTGACCCATCTAATGATTGCCATGTTCAACCTACCTCACTTTCATATAATTCTCACTCAATTAACCAATCTGGCCCACCTAAACCTTCTTGAAGAACCACCAGACCACCCACATGGCTACAAGATTACTATAGTGAAGTAGGCGTTTCTGATAGTGAAGAAGAACTCATAATCTGTTATTTAATTTGATCTCAGTAATAGTGACCTTGTTACTTATTCTCAACTGGCTAAATCAGATGAGTGGTGGCATGCCATGAAGCAAGAACTTCATTCTATTGAAAAGAACCATACTTGGTCTCGTGTTGATCCTCCTTAGGGAAAAAACATCATTTGTGTTAAATGACTATTCAAGAACAAGATTGGTTCTAATGGAAATGTGAAGCATAAGGCAAGACTGGTTGCCAAGGGCTACTAAGAGCAACATGGTATTGATTTATGTTGATCAACCAAAATGATATATTGTGATGTAAGGCCCCGTTCCCGGGCACCTCATAGTTGGTCATTCATAGCACTAAACATACATATTATTATACATTTTATAAAACAATACAGCAGAAGATATTGACAAAAATCATTCATTTTTTTAATAATTACTGTTGTTATGCAATACAACATCGTTAAACTATAAAAGACAACATTATTTGATTACACTACAAAACAACAATAATAACATGCGTTAATGGATGTCAGTCTTGCCCCACCAAGTACCCTCCCTGCGTGCCATCCTCATCAACCATTACCTGCCAACTGAAAATGCATAAAAGTCAGTGTTGTTGAGTGAGTTCTAGTTTTATATATTAAAATACATCATACGCTTCGTACATGAAATACCCTTTTTCCTTAAAATACTTTCCTTACTTTCGCACGTGATCATTCATCATACATACAATAAAGTATAGCCTTGTTCGTCATTCTTTATCACACGTATTCATTCGTTTCGTACTTTATCTTTTCGTTTGTTTCATACCTTATCTTTTTGTTCGTTTCATACTTTATCTTTATCGTTTGTTTCGTACTTCATCATTATCTTTCACTGAGTCTAGATCTTGTCAAGCTTTCCCCCCTTATCGTGGCCCGAAGCCACCATTCTAGGCACAAAGCCCCGTTCTAACTGGCATAAAGCCGTATCATATGTTAGCACAAAGCCCGGGGTCGAATGAAAAAGATCCTGTTTCATACTATGAGTTCAGTCACCTAGACTGATCCCCTTGTGTGTGAACCCTCACGGGTTAAAATCGCATGTTATGAAACACACAGTTGAGCTAACACCTCTCAAAGAGTTGTGGTCCTCCTTTAAGTCTTCTCGCAAGCCTTTTCTTTCTTTCATTATATTTCACTTTTCATCTTTGTTATCTTTCACTTCATTATGTTTTACTTTACGTTCATTCATACCTACGTCATACTACGTAAAGTCACAACATAATACTTGACGTATATTAAAATATAAAATATACGTTTTGAAAACTATTGAAAGATAACACATCATGCACATATGCAAAAAATACATTCATCATCACCTCTTAATATTCCATGCATAAACCCTCATATATTCATGCTTAGAATAGTCCAAAACAGTCCATAAGTCAAACTAGGGTCAAACCCTAAAATTCTGTTTTTCTCAAAGTTTTAGAAAATTTGTTAAGTGTTGGGCGCATGGGAACTATTTGGGCGCACGAGAACTGTTTGGGCGTTTCTCCTCTATGCAAGCGCATGAGCTTTTACTTAACCATTTCTCACTTAGGTGCATGGGCACTATTTAGGCGCATCACCCTATACTTAGGCGTTTTAGCCAAAAACTTAGGCGCATGGTGCACTGTTTAGGCGCATCATCCTACACTTCGACTTTTAAGCCAAATTTTCAGGCGCATGAGTCCTATTTGAGTGCATGACCATCCTTATAATCTTTCTAAGACAAAAACTTAGGCGCACGGGCCCTGTTTGGGCGCATGAACACCAATTTATACATTTCTAATCTATTTTTCAGTCCCAAACATGTTGTCAGCATGTTCTAAGCTTAATATAACCATTCTAAACATCATCCAAGTATTAACTACCATAAAACATCCAAACTCATACACATATACATACGGTTATATACATCACAATCATGAAAATAGTTTTGCATGCATTTTCAGCCCCGAAAATCTTTAAAACATGTAAAATATTGGGTCTAGAAACTCACCTTAGCTGCTTTCAAGCCTCAAACTCTCCAACTTGAACTTTTCCTAAGAATTCGAGCACCTAGATGTGTCTAAAACACACAAACCCGAACACACATACATATAAGAACATACATTCTCAGTTTCTTAGTCAAAACACAAACAAAACCGAGCTAATTTTCCATCAAATGCTTACATTGTTGAAGAACAGTCTCTTTCTCTCTCTAGAACCAAAGAAATATAAGTTTTCTTCTTCTCCTTCTAACTTGGTCGATAAAAGCAGATGGGATGGAGGGTATATGGGCGGCCATACCCATAATATAATAAAATAAATTGACTTTTGTAGTTTTACACAAAGACTCCTTCCACTTTTGCTCATTTTTCTTTCTTTCAAGATACATTCCTTTTATTTTCTTATTATTTTTCTTTTCTTTTATTTGACTAGAAATTTCAGGTGTTACAAGTATACCCCCTTAAAGAGGTTTCGTCCCCGAAACTCGTCACTCTTTGAATTACCATGGGTATGTTGTCTTATCTCTTCTTCAGTCTCACACGTAGACTCCGAACCATTTCGGTGTTTCCACTGCATACGCACCAGTGGAACCACTTTATTACTCAACCTCTTTTCTTTTCGATCAATGATCGCCACTGGTTGCTCTATGTAATTGAGCTGCTCATCCACTTTAATATCATTTAGTGGTATAATCATATCTTCATCAGCTAAGCACTTTCTCAGATAAGATACATGGAATGCGGGATGAATTCCACGTAACTCATCTGGCAATTCTAACCGATAGGCCACCTCTCCTACTCGTGCGATGATTCGGAAAGGCCCAATATACCTCGGGCTTAGCTTACCTCGCTTCTTGAACTGGATAATCCCTTTCCAAGGTGATACCTTCAACATAACTCGGTCGCCCACCTTGAATTCGATCGGTCTACACCTCTTGTCGGCGTACTACTTTTGTCTATCTTTCGTCGCTTTCATGAACGCCTTGATATTTTCTAACTTTTCAGTTGTAGCCTCGATCACTTCAAGGCTTCCCAACTCTTTCTGCCTGATGTCACCCCAACACACAGGCGTCCTACACCTCCTACCGTATATCAACTCGTAAGGTGGCATACCAATGATGGCATGATAACTGTTATTGTACGAGAATTCCGCTAATGGTAAGTGATCATCCCAACTTCCTCCAAAATCAATCACGCATGGTCGAAGCATATCCTTGAGCTTCTGAATCGTCCTCTAAGACTGACCATCTGTCTGAGAATGATAAGCTATGCTAATGTGTAGCCTCGTCCCTATTACATCATGGAATCTCTTCCAAAACTTGGATGTAAATCGGGTGTCACGATCCGACATGATAGACACCGGCACACCATGACGAGCTACAATCTCCTTGATGAATAGATCCACCAATCTTTCGGATGAATATGTCTCGCGGATCAGTAAGAAATGAGCACTCTTTGTCAGTCGATCAACAATCACCCATATG
>BJCO01412466.1:0-16453 GCA_018326465.1 Flaveria floridana | reverse complement strand
CGAAGAGAAATTTACCCTCGGAAGATAGTTTTACTCTTCTTCCGAAGGTAAATTCCTCTAACCCAGACAAAGAATTATGCCTCGGAAGAAAATTTCATCATGGATCAATATTCTTCCGAAGGAAATTTTGGTGCTTCTATGAAACCACATTTTACCTTCGGAAGCAAAATAGTCTTTATGACATATTTTGCTTCGGAAGCAAAATTTGGCTTCGGAAGATTGTCAGGAGAGAGAACTTTAAAGTTCTCTCGGAAGAAGATGTTGTTAGAAGAATGCTTTAAAAATTGTAATGGAAATGTTTGGGTCCCACTCTGCAAAAAGTATGATTTTGTAGAAGATTCTTCGAGTATTTTAAATAAAACATCCTTACCGCCTATGTCAAATCGAGCTGTATAGTGTCATTTCACCATATCGGTTTATTTTTTACTCCATATTTAAAGGACTCCAACTCTCTTCTATACTTTCTTTACCACTGTCAAAACCCTAAGCATACTGTTTTCACTGTAATCTTCAAGATTGAAACTTTTCCTTCTCACAATTCCAAAACAATGGCTCCTAACCCACAACATATGCCATGTTGCTATCCTTGATTCATCTATGGATAGTGACTTTGATCAAATCATCCAATTCCTCACACAATCCATATACCTTCCCGCTCTCACCATAAACCCTACAATCTACTCTAACCATATGTCTGATTTTTGGACAAATGGCCAAATTGAAGTCATTAACAATGAGAGGGTCATTCGATCGAGAGTCTGTGGACAAGAGATAGTGATAAGTGAAACCACTATCAGGGAGCATTTGGAGCTTCATGATGCAGGGGCTCCAACTGAATTTCCAAAGCCTGATTTGGAAGACACCTATACTCAAATGGGATATGGAGGTGATGTTAGTAAGTCTACAGTCTAAAAATTCAACTTCGCATACAACTGGAAGTACTTATTACACATCATCCTTCATAGTCTGTCCAACAAATCAGGTGATTGGGAACAAATCCCCTATGAACTAGGCTGTTTAGTTCATGGGTTGGTCAGAGGCCTGAGGTTTAGTTATTCTAGGTTTGTTCTGAATAACCTGAGGGGAAATCTTGTCAAAAATACATTCTACATGTACCCCAGGTTCATTCAGCACTTCATCAACTGTGAGTTAGACCTGGATAAACTAGAATGCAAGGATATTCTGGTAGTACCTCAAATGCGGCCAGGTGTCTTCTGAATGCTGAAGATGATATCTACCAACTTCACTGGAAGGTTCACTCTGCTTCCAGGTATGCTTGAGCCCACGGCTCCTGGTGACATCCCTGTTAAACCAACAGGTGATGAACCCACACCAGCAATCACCACTCCACACCAAAAAGCCTCCCTACCTATCAAACACTTTTACCAAAGACGCCCCAAACGAACCCTTACTCAATCTACTCTGATTGAACAAGTCCCGTCTGTTCAGCCCAAAAAGGCTAGAGTGGAACACTGGGCTCCCACTCAGCCTGAGGTCCAACCTTCCCCTCCAATGGACCTCAATATCAGTGTAGAGTCTCCTCAGTCTCAACCTGATGAGCCCATCACCCAAACCTCAAGCCCTCAGGATGAGTCACAATACTCAACTGAGCAACCAAAAAAGGACAACCACATCACCAACTATGAGTCATTAGATGTTGACCAAGGTCCCGGGTCATTAGAAATACCTTCCATATCATTCACTGACCTTTTAACCCAAACTAATGAGGATTTCATGTTTCCTCAGAGCTATGAAGTTGATCTACCACACCTATCTATAGATCAACAGAGCCAAAGGGAACCTCTGATCTCTAACCCATATCAGCAACCATTAACTGAGGTGAGTCCCACCGTGTGTAGGGGACTCATGTAGGCTCAGCTGCCACTACTAAGAGTCTCTCATTGAGCTCTCAGGACAGTGGTAACATCATTGAGACTGAGTCTATGACAACTTTGCCCATTGACATCTCTGAAAGAGAATTCCTTGAGCAAAGGTATCCAGGGTGCCAAGAAACCACCACTGGTGATGAAGATGTACATTCTAGGTATGTTGTCTCATCTCCCAATGATTCTTCACATGAAGATGAGGGAAGGCTGCAACTCACAATTGAGTACCTGCTTTCTAAGGTCTCAAACCTTGAATCCAAGGTTAGGATCCTAGAAAATAGGTCTGCCACTCAGCAACTTGAGATTACAGATATCAAGGCAAAACTAGCTGAGACACAGATTGAGAAGTCTGTTAGGCATGTACCAATTCAAGTTTCTTTAAGTTCTTCCTCTAGGTCATCTACTTCTCAAGATGATGCTATCAAAAAGGGGGAGAATGTACAGAAACAAGCCCACGAGGAACCTCAAACTTCTGAGGAACCTTAATATGTGATGACTCTTACAACTTTTTCCTTCCCTTACCTTACACAAAAGCAATCATCCACTGTCTTTCCACAACCACCTCCTTTGAGCTTTCAAGTGGATCCAAGGATGCTCATTAGTCTTCACAAATTTTTCACACAATTCCTAATGAGCTCCTCACTTGAACAACCATCCCCTGATGTTGCCATAATCTACTTTGGAGCATAAGAGCTTCAAAGGCTCAGTGCACTACCTACCACTCAGGTGGAAGTTGGTCAACCTAAGGTTACTATGGAACCTGAGATTCACTTCGAAGGGGAAATAGGGACTGATGGCCCAACAACTACCTCAGTTAGGACAGATGGTGCAATATCAGTTTCTTTCGAAGTAGAAATTTCAGCTGCGGAAGTAATTGTTGAACTATCATCCTTGTCTGATGAACTGATTCTCACAGAGGCCATTTTTGATCTAGCCTCTGAGGTGAACAGTGGGGACTTTCTTACAACTCCCTTTCTTCCACAAATGCCTCAAGAGAAACCACAAACTTCTCAACCTCATCCTCAGCCCTCTCAACCTCAAACTTCAAGACCAGAATCACCTAAGGAAGCATCTCCTCATGATTACAAAGGTAAGAGGAAGATGACTGATGAGGAGCTTCTTGAGGATGAGAGGCTAAATAAGTTGAGAAGAAAAGTTAGACTCCCTACTGAAAAGTTGTTGGCTGCAAGTAGCAAAGGTGCAGCAACATCTCGGGTGTCTATTAATGAAAAGAAAAGAGTAGAGGCAATTGATAGACTCATCAACTTGGGAGTAGCAAATGAAGAAATGCTACTAATCCCACTTGATGAGCTTATCAAACTGGAAGAGGCAGCCTTGCTGCAAATGGAAAAAGAGGAAGCAGCAAAGAAAGCGAAAGAGGAGAGAGAAAGAAAAATGAAGGAAGAAGTTGAGCTAAAGAAGAGGAAGGAGAGGATAGCCTTCCTGTGCTCAAGAGGTTACTCTCAGGAGCAACTAAGTCCTCATGAAAATGAGATGATCCTGCTCCTTGTCAACGGAGAGCAGGAACAAATCAGTAAGGAGAGAAAGAGAGCTGCTAGAGAGAAGGTGAAGGAGAGAAAGAAGAAAGAAGAAGAGGCTAAACTTGCAGCCGCCAAGAAGGTAGGAGATAAAGCCTGGATGAAGGCTTATCTCAGGGCACATGGCTTCACTGGTAGGCAAGTTGGGCCTATGTCAAAGAAGACCCTACAGCGACATGTCAGTGACATCAAAGTTGACATTCGCTTAGGAAGAAGGAAGGAGGTATCTCAAGAGGCACAGAGGTTGAAACCCAAACCAGAACCCAAAACACTATCCACAATCACCGAAACCACCACTGAGCCTATACCCCTTTTACTTCCCCATTAAAAGCGAACCCATCACTGAGCCATACACCCCTGAACCACAACATCCTCACTACCAACACAACCTTTCCCTGCCTCTCAACAACCACGCTCACTATATATACTACAACCCAAAACACAACCAAAACCTAACTAATACCAAAGTCATCCTTCGAACCATCCAAAACTCTAACCTTAGAAGAGATTAGGGAGATCAAGAGAAGGCTCAACAACTTCTCAAAGGTGAGCATCATTTCTTATGAGGAAGGATTCATCACACTGCAATACATTGATGGATCCTCAAACACTCTCACAAGAAATGCCTTCTTAGATCTACCCTGAGAAACCTTACACCAATCACTCAATCTTCTTGCCTTAAGCTCTGATTCATTAAATGAAGAAGAGAAAAGGCTAAGAAGGAAATTGGTGGGCCAGCTGGACACTAGGAATAGGACAGACTGCCAAACTTGCCCCTCATTCCTAGAAACAAAATAGTCCAGTGGAGCTTTGATGAACCTTCTCACAACTTTGTTGTGAAAAGGGAGAATGGAGTGGTAAACAGGTTCAATGCCTCCTCTCTGCTACACTTAAGCAGATTTGATATTACTGAGTTAGCGGAGAGACCATTCATCAATCCCTCTAACTCCATGATAGTTGCTCACATCAGAAGATTCAATGACAGCCTTCATCTTGCCAAATTGAACAAAAAGCAAGAACTGAAGAGGAGTTAAAAAGTGGAAGAAGAAGGAAGTGTAGTTTGGGTAGCATCAGTCTACTGGGAGTTTGTTGGAACTGTTAAGGCTGATGCAACCAAAAACAACACTTAGAAGAAATCTGTACAAACTAAGAGAAGTCTTACGAAGGTATTGCTACAACTACCGAAGGAAAATGCTGCAACTTCCGAAGCTTATATGGTGATCTTCCGAAGAGCTTCTGAAGCATAAACTCAGTGTTTCGAGACTTAGAAGATCTCCTTCCAAAGTAAAGCACTTTGAAGAATGAAGACAAAGTCTTCCGAAGACAACGCCTTGGAAGAAACTTTGTCTTTCGAAGAAGAAAATGGTTCAGAAGAACTTATTCTTCCGAAGCCATTTTACCTTCGGAAGAAACACAGTATGAACTAGTGGACAAAGTATGGTCTGACTAACACTTGCTGCCTATTCTGATCCTCTGCAAGATACCTTCCACGTTCATGTGGTTGACCTTACTTTTGTACAATGTTCACCATTCCTGAGTTAGCACAGCTGCCACCTTTAGTTGGTGACCAAAAGGTAAGTCATGGACCTGTCATGACTACCTTATCTTAGATAATACTTTATCTAAGATACCCTGCCTCTAGCAATGTAGTATTTGTCTAGAAGTAAGTCCCAGCATGTTATCTACGTATAACAAGCTGTAGATAGTAGTATATATAGTCACTCATTGTAATTTAGTATCCATGCTTCTGCATGAGTCTTGTAATACTTAGTTGAGAGATAATATATATAAGTATCTTGAAAACTCTTGTGTTGTTTTACTTATTATATTATTATCAACTGAGTTCTTGATTCTGCATTCATCAAACGAGTGAGATTTAACAAGTTTATGAGAAACACTTAGTGTTCAGAGAACCACATCGATCCTGCAATTTCTTATAAATGGTTATGTATGATTCCAAAATGTTTGTAAATTGAATAACATGAATGGTTGTATGATATCTTGATTTTGAAAGATACTTGTTTGATTTAAACTTGGACTTTGACAAAATCAAGCTTGTATGACTGAATGGTTTTTAAAACATTATTTGCTTGATTCATAGTTGATCATACCAAGTAACTGAACCAGAAATTCAGTTCTTGTTGAATCAAATGGTTTGGTAAAGAGGTCAGCCAATTGATTGTCTGTATGGACTTTGATCAACTTTATCAGACCCTTTTCTAAGCAATCTCTCAGAAAGTGATATCTGATATCTATATTTTTTGTTTTTGAATGTTGAACTGGATGTTAGTGATAAACATGGTAGCAGAATTATCAATATGTATGGGTGTTTTAAGAAAATTAAAGCCATAATCAAGCATTTGGTTTTGAATCCAAAGCACTTAAGAACAGTATGCAGAAGCAGCTATGTATTCTGCTTCAGCTGTTGACACAGAGTCATTTATTTGTTTCTTGCACTGCCAGGATATCAATCTAGATCCAAGAAACTGACAACCTCCAGTAGTGGATTTTCTGTTGTTCTTACATCCACCATAATCATTGTATGTGTATGCATATGAAGAGAAGTCTCCATCTTTAGGATACCATAAACCAAGTGCTGGTTTGCCTTTTAAGTATCTAAAGATTCTCTTTACTGCATTTATGTGTGATTCTTTTGGATCTGCTTGGTATCTTGCACATATGCAAACGGCATACATGATGTCTGGTCTGCTTGCTATTAGGTACATCAGGGAGCCTATTATGGATCTGTAGAGCTTCTGATTAACTGATGTTCCTTCTGCATCTAGTCCAAACTTCAAGCCAGTTACAAATGGTGTTTTGCTTGATGTACAGTCAGACATGTATTTCTTTAATATTTGATGAACATACTTGCTTTGGTTGATGAAAATTCCTTCAGCAGATTGTTGAACTTGAATACCAAGGAAGAATGTAAGTTCTCCCATTGAGCTCATTTAGAACTTTGATTGCATAAAAGTTTCAAATTCTCTACAAAGTTGGATATTTATGGAGCCAAAAATAATGTCATCCACATAGACTTAAACAATTAACAAGTCTTGTTCTTTCCTCTTTAAGAACAATGTCTAGTCTATTTTCCATTGGGTATACTTATTCTGTAGTAGAAACTTAGATAAAGTTTTATACCACTTCCTAGGTGGTTGATGAAGATCATATAGAGCTTTATCTAACTTGTAGACTCTGTGAGGGAATTCTGGATCTTCAAACCCTAGTGGTTAAGAAACATATACCTCTTCATCTATCTTTCCATATAGGAATGCATATTTTACATCCATTTGAAAGACAGTGAAGTGTTTGGATGAGGCATATGCAAGGAACACTCGGATGGCTTCTAGTCTAGCTACTGGAACAAAGACATTATCATAATCAATGCCTTCGTCTAGAGCATATCTGTGGGCAATTAGCCTTGCTTTGTTTCTAGTAACAATTCCTCTATTATCTGATTTGTTTCTGAATAGACATCTTGTGCCTATGGCATATTAACCTTCAGGATGCTAAACCAGCTTCCATACCTCTTGCTTTCTAAATTGTTGTTGTTCCTCCTGCAATACTTTTATCCAACTGTTGTCTTTAAGTGCTTTTTTGATGTTTTATGTATAGTTAGGGATAAGAAAAAGGAATTCATGCAAATGTGTGTTGTGTCTGATTGACTTCTTGTCAGTCCGGTATTTAGGTCACCTATGATGTTTTCTAAGGGATGATCTTTATGTATTCTGGTTGTTTCAATGATCAACGGGGATTGTTGAACCAAGTTTTATGATTGTTTGTTCTGGTATTGAAGAATGAGCAAGGGTGTTTAAGGTTGTGGTATTATCTGTGGGTATGGGTTCATTGAATGTTTGTGAGGAATCATGAAAGAAATCTAAAATTTCATTTTCATGATGTGTCTTTGGTAATGAATGATAATCATCATCTTCTTCAATTGTGTTTGGTTGGAGTGACTGTGGTTAGTTGGGTGGTTGAGTGGTCACAGGTGTTGATGAAGATGGTGTGGTTGTGGTTGTTCCATTGGATGTTTTTGTTTGTTCTGGAGGAGGTGTAACGGTGATACTTGAAGGAGATATGGTTGTTCTCCTTGGAGGACCAGCAGTTAATAGAACATCAATGGTTGTTGAAGGAGGTACCATAGGATATTCAATATCTTCTTTTGTACCTGAAACATCAAAATAAGATATGTCAAATGGTTTTGTTAGAGTGTCAATATCAAACAACCAGTCTGATCTAATGACTTTCTTTTTGAAAGACTGTTCATTAAAAACAACATTTGATGTTTCTTCCATAATATTAAGTCTTGGATTATATACTCTTTAAGCTTTTGAGCTTCCAGAGTATCCAACAAAGAATCCTTCGTCTGTCTTTAGAGCAAATTTTGATAATTGTTCTCTGATGTTTAATATTAAAGGAGAACATCCAAATGCTTTATGAAATCCAATGAATGGTCTTCTTTTAAACATTAATTCATATGGAGTTTTGTGATGTTCTTTAATTATTAATGTTCTGTTTTGAATGTAACAAGCTGTATTGATTGCTTCAGCCCAAAAGGATATGGGCAATAGAGAGTCAGCAAGCATGGATCTTGTAGAAGCCTCTTGAAGATTAACATTTAGTCTTTATTAGTCTTTTATATAGTTTTGTCATAGTTTAGGGACTTATTGTAAATATATGTTCCTTATGTTTTCTTTGATAGTATAAATTACATAGTATGTAGTGTGTAGAAAATAGACAAGAGACTAGAGAGACTAGAAACTAGACTCTAGATCAGTTGAACGACTTGTAACTGCTTTTCTACACTTGTATGATCTATGCTTACTATCAATGAAAAACTATGAATTTTTCTGATATGTTTACATTGATTTGATTACTTGTGTTTGTTTTGATTGAATTGCATTAGAATATCATCACGGATCCTATCAAATAGTACTAGAGCCTATCTTTCAAAGTTTTACACCTGTTGTTAATTCACCTGTTCAAGCTTTTCAAGAGGTGTTGATATCTGAAGAAGTTCGTCCTCAAACAACATAAAATATGTCTATTAAACTGAAGAAGTACATGATGTTGATATGATTGAGTCTTTGAAGAAGTTAACAAGGAACAAGAAGAAATCATAAAGGAATTAAAACAAGAGAATGAGTAGTTAAAGGAAAAAATACAAAAGAAAGATAAAGAAAATGCTGATCTTAAGAAAAACAAAGAAGAGAATGTTAAGACTTTTGAAGTTATGATGAAAGATTATGATCTGATGGAAGAAAAGTTCAATAAGTTGAAAGAAGATAATGAAAATTTGAAAGAAGAATTAGAGAAAATGAAAGAAAGTCAAAAATCTTCATCTCCAGAGGTTATGATTATTTATGAAGTATCTCCAACAAATGTTGAAAAGATAGCTGAAGTAGATAAAGGTAAAAGGAAAATTGATGATATAGATGTCTCAGTTTTACTAGAAAATCAACAAAAGTTCAAAAGATTGTTGATAAACCTGCAAGTCAAGAAGAAGAAGAATCAGATATTCAAGAGAAAATAGAAGCTCTTAATGATCTAGAAGCTGAATTTGCAGACGACTTGTACGATGAGGTTTTAGAAGATGAAGATTTAGCTGAAGCTAATATTAAAACTAGTTTGTCACCAATTGAGACAATACAAGAGGATGTACCTGTAGAAATTGAAGACAGGTATAACTATTTGATAAATATGAAGTATAATCGAGTAATTCTTGATGGCTTTTATAATCGAGTATTTCTTGATGGCTTAACTGCCTCCTAAATTAATGAAGAACTTGAGAAGTGTATAACTGCTAAATTTATTGCTCCTATTGATCCTGATGAGACAATTGTATAGCATGGAGAGTGGAATCCTCTTCAAGAAAGTGTAAATATTAAGGAACTTTCAACATCAAAGTTACATAATCCTAATCCTAATGATATGAATGTAACTGCTTTAAGAATTTGGCTACAATCTCGTAATTATCCAAGGAAGAAGCTTAATAGATTACAAGCAAAATCTTTAAGGAATGTGGTGAGAAGCTTTCACGCCACAGAGAAGCAAACGAATAAGATGATTGTGCTTGACATGGATAATCCCCAATATTTGGAGATAACAAAGAGAATGAGGATTTTAAAACCTTAAGAGATTTAATCCATGGCAATGAAAATTAGTGTGTATGAAAGAAGAAAGGAGTTAATGGAAATGTTTCCAGAAATAGAGAAACAAGCCTATCAAGTTTCCACGGAGCAGAAGCAATTATGGAATAAAGCACGAATGACATGTGACTTGGTTTGGAATATGTTACAAAAAGGACAATCAATTTCAGAATTGCTTAATGCATTGATTGTTCCTGACATGACCAAGAATGTAAAGATTGTAGCGTGAAAATACGATGAAATATTTGATGCATTTTTTATAAAAAGAGTTAATGCTAACTGTGATGTATATCATTTTTTCTTGATAATTATAAAGCTGCCATTTCACAAATTTGAAGGAGTTGAACAAACTGCCTTTAATTAATCCGACTAGAGCTAGTCAAGGGGGAAATTTTATGCAATTATTGATTAGAGACATAACAGAATGAGTTTGTTTTTTCAAACACGATGCGACCAAGAACATAAAGAATATTTTCAGTATTTGCGAAAGAAAAGAAAAGATGGTGATAAACAAGTTAAAGAGGAAAAAGTTTTGGATACGTTTAGTGATCAATACTTTGAGAAGGTAACTAATTCTGGCTTGAAAGATATTGATGGAACTCAAAAGTCTAAACCAATTTTGAGATGGTTCTATAATGCTGATACGTTTGAGTTGAAGCTAGTTCGAGATCTAGACGATTGGAATCGTGACATGATCTCATTGTCTGGTGTATTCGAATTAAAACTCTTACATCCAAGTTACATCTCATTTTTTTGTATCCAGAAGTTTGACCGAGTAGTACAAGAGATTGCTGAGAATGACAAAAAGTATTTCTTGTCAATTATCAAAGTTATGGATGCCGCTATGGAGAGAATATCATGAGAAAAGCTTTAGCGTATGCTAATTTAGTGAAGAAGGATATCAAGTCAATAGAATTCATGAGGATTTTGAGTAAAGGAGTGCTAGAGATTTATTCCAAAGATTATGCTAAACCACTTGAATTGTATGCTAATATTGATATTGTAGGTTTGTCAAAGGAAACTTTGGAGGTGATGAATCAAATGGAGATAAAAAAAATGAATCAAAACCAGAACTAGGAATTTTAGTGAGCAAGTTTAAGTCTGCAATTGCTAAAGCCTTGAAAGAACAAGAGATGTACAAGGAGAAACCAATGTTCAAGATAAAAGAAGAACTAAAAGACTTCTTTGATGTATGAAGACAAAAAAGAGAAGACTGAAAATAGAAAAATTTTAAAGACAGAAGATTGAAGACTGAAGATTTTGAAGACTGAAGACAATATCAATCTTAGGAGGAGTATTGTAGAAGCCTCTCAAAGATTAACATTTAGTCTTTATAGTTTTTTGTATAGTTTTGTCATAGTTTAGGGACTTATTGTAAATATATGTTCCTTATGTTTTCTTTGATAGTATAAATAGCATAGTATGTATTGTGTAGAAAACAGACAAGAGACTAGAGAGACTAGAAACTAGACTCTAGATCAGTTGAACGACTTGTAACTGCTTTTCTACACTTGTATTGTCTATGCTTACTATCAATGAAAAACTATGATTTTTTCTGATATGTTTGCATTGATTTGATTACTTGTGTTTGTTTTGATTGAATTGTGTCACAATATCATCACAGATCAATCCATTTTGATTCTATCAGATCTGGCTGCTTCCATCAATGTTCTGTTCCTCCGTTTAGCTACTCTATTCTGCTGAGGAGTTCTTGCTACACTGAATTGATGAATGATTCCTTTCTCTGCACAAAAAGAAGTAATAGGGTCATTTTTGAATTCATTTCCATTATCACTTCTTAAAGATATAAATTTAAGATCTAGTTTATTCTCAATCTTAGTGATAAATGTTTTGAGGATATTAGGAATTTCTAATTTGTGTAGGAGAAAGAAAACCCAAGTAAATTTTGAGTAATCATCTACTATAACAAGAGAGTATTGCTTCTTTCTTATTCTTAGTATGTTTGTTGGACCAAAAAGGTTCATGTGAAGCAATTTGAGTAGTGTGTTATTAGAGTTTACCAATTTAGACTTATGAGACACTCTATGTTGTTTGCTTTTCAGACATACAGTACAGTGGTCTGTACAGAAGAATTCCTTTTATGGTAAACATATTACTAAGTCACCTTTTATAAGTTGATTCATTCTGTTATAATTAGAATGTCCTAAACGTCTGTGCCATAATTAGGAAACATCTTCTAATGTTTCTGATAGTAAACATGTTTCATGATTTGATATTGAGACAGTGCTCATATCAACAATGTATATGTTGTTATGATGTGGAGTTTTAAAAAGGATACAATCTTCAGGTATTTGAAAACTTGTTTTGAGGATGTAGTAGTTGTTGGAGTCAAATAAGGTGGCATATCCCTTATCATAGATTTAGGATACACTTAAAAGATTGAACTGAAGCTTTAAGCAATAGTTGACATTCTCAAAGCTGATCATCCCATTTGATATTGTTCCTTCATCAATTAATCTTTCCACCTGTCTTATCACCTCCAAAGGCTACGTTTCCTCCATGTTTGCTCTTGAAATCCCGAAGGAGGGAACAATTTCTGTCATGTGTCGGGAGCATCCAGTGTCAACATACCAGATGTTGTCAGGCCTTCTTTGATGTCCCAGGAAGAGCAAAGAAATCAGTTAGATGGTGAAACCCTAGCCAAGATGGTCTTGGGTTTTCCGTCTTTTCCCATAATGCAAATTTCTTCTAAAATAGCATTGTCTAAGGGTTTAGGTATTCTAGGTACACTAGACTTCTTTTTATTGATTTTAGCTCTATCAGGAGAGGTACTTTGAGCTTTTTTCCTATAAGTGCTAATGTCTGTTTGTTGTCTGTTTTGAGACGTGTGTCCCTGTGTGATTGTTTAAAGGTTTCATAGAATGTTTTGTCATTGTTTTAAACAAGCTTTTGATGAGGAGTTTGTCTTGGTACTCTTAATTTGTTCTTATTAGGAACAACTATTTGTTTCTCAATTGGTTTATCAACTTGAGCTTGTATGGTTTGCTTTTTGTTTTTCTTGTTGAAGAAACAGTTAGCAGTGCTATGATTGTTTCTTTTACAAATTGAACAATAATTATGAAAATGACAAGATTCAATACTGTGATTGTTCATGTGACAGTTTTTGCAATATTTACCATATTTGCATTTGTCAGTGTTGTGAGCGTATTGATCACACCATTCACAGTATGGCAAATTCACATTGCCTTGTTTGTTTAAAACTTTTGATTTCAAATTTGATTTTAGAGGGATATCAAAAGTTACAGTTGATTGTTTTTGTTGAATTTAAGCTTTACCTTTCCTATTATTTGCTTGTTTAGGAGGATAGTGGAAGATCCAGCTTTTCTTCCACCTGTGCAGATGTCAAATCCTTAAGTCTGCTCTGTCTGTTTGGTTGGTACATCAACCACACTTGAAACATTGTGAGTTTCAGTAATTTGTTGAATTGACTCATCATCTAATAAGTCAACATCATCTTCATCATATGTCTGTTCATCAAATTCATTGTTCTCTCCTTGATAAAAATATGTTGATTTAATTTGTGGTGAGCATGACTTTTATCAAATTTTATCAAAGGTGTTTTTTCCATTAATGATGACTTTGATAATGATGTTGATGGTTTTGAATCATCTGTTCTGTAATGTGGTTCAAGAGACTCACTCTGTTTGTTAGTCATGGAATCAGGCAAAGGAATATATTTATCATTGTATAGTGGATTAACTTTATTATATCCTAAACCTGAAAGGTCTTTAAAAGCGCTTTGTTGTGCAAGAAGTTCTTCAGAGTTCTTGTTGCTTACATGGAACTTCTAAAGTTTCACTTTGGTTTCAGCCTGCAATGTCTTCGACTTAGTCAAATATGTAGAGAGTTTCTCTACTTGAGCTACAAGTTTTAATTTTTCAGACAACAACATGTCTAAATCATTTTGTAATGAAAGAATTTTGATTTCATATTGTTTTTGTTCTGTTTTGAGACTTTCATTTAAAATGTTTGTTTCAATTACTTTCTTTGAAAGTTTGTCTGCATGTTCTCTGTATCTATTGACTTCATCTATCCATGCTTGTGTGCAGAGGTTTTCCTTTACCTCTTTTGAGATTTCTGAAATTTTATCTTCAATGTGTGCCATGTGGGCATGATATAGAGATTGAATTTCAGCTTCATACATGCTCCAGTCACACTCATCATCTTTTTTAATGATCATGGCTGATGATTTGGAGTGCTGATTTGGGTTGTATTGTGTGATTAGAGGTGAGGTTGGTGAAGCAGGGATACTGATTGGAGGTAGGATCTATCTGTGTGAATGGTAGCTGCTTGATGCTTGTGTTTGATTGTTGATTCTGTCAACTCTTGGTTGTTGGCATTCTCTTGAAATGTCCATATAGTTGACAATTGTAGCATCTCACCAATCTTTATTTTCTTATCCATGCTCAACCCTCTGTTTCTTTGTAGAAACCTTTTTGATCTATAAGCAATCATTGTCATAGACCACTGAAGATCCATTTCTTCAACTATGTCAGGTGGTAATTCATCCACGTCTTGAATTATCTATGATGGTGTGAGGTTAACAACCAGATAAGCTTCAAAGCTTGTGGAGAAAGTTGCATAAGCTGCCTTCTGCTCTTCACTTTGTAGAATGATTATGAGAGCATCCATGGGTTTATCAAATTTATGTATGTTTTGAGACTTTGGCTATTGCTGCTTGCTTGAGCATGAAGCATGATGATAATATTGATTCTATTTATTTTGTGGTGCTGTTTCATGAGAAGCATGAACACCAGTCTTCTTGGACTTCTATTTGTTGTTGGATGATTCAGGAACAGAGAAGAATGAAGTTATGCTGGTATCTAGGAATTCTTTATCTTCATCTTCACCAGTGCATGTCAAGAATTCACTGTCTGTTTGTTGAAGTTTCTTGAACTTGTATGATTCCACATGTCTGATTGTGTTGTTGTTTCTAGATCTTTCATCTAGTTCTAGAGCTTCCTCCTTAGCCACTAGAGCATCTAAAGATAATGCTTTAAGATCCAATGTTGCTTTCATTAGAGATATTGACCAAGTCCAGCTACCTGGTAGTGTGTGCAACATCCTTTTGTTTATTTCAACGGATTCGTGTTTCAGACCATAAACAATCATCTCATTTAGAAGTTGAAAAAATCTGTGAAGCTTTTATAGAATTGATTCTCCCTAAACATGGTGGAAGGTTTCATATTGGGTTCTTACTTTTATAGAATTGATTCTCCCTGAACATGGTGGAAGGTTTCATATTGGGTTCTCACTTTCTCCTTTTTGATTTCTCTTATCTCTTCACTTCCTTCACACATGGTGTGAAGAACCTTCCACAGCTCATGTGTTGTTTTGAAATTCTAAACCCTTGTTAAGATTTCAAATGGCAAAGTCATTGCCAAAATACTGTATGCTTTCATGTCTGTTTTTACTTTTCTTGAGTTCATCTCCAGCTACACTTTTCAAGCTTACTAGTTTTTCTGTGTTGTGATCTGGACCAAGATTCACTGGAATGTATGGTTCTTCGGTTATGGATCTCCATAAGTCCGGGTCTTGGAAGATAATCCAGCTTTGGAACATGAACTTCCATTGTTTGAAATCTGATTCGTTTTTCAGTCTTGGTGGTTTAAGACCACTGTTTGATCCAGATATTTCATCAGACATGTTTGGTAAATTTTAACTTAACGTTTTAAGTCAAATTTGATTGATTATTTAGCTTGGTGCTAAATTTGTTTTTGTCCTAGAGAAACTAGGATTTGTTTGTTAGTGTTTTTTTGTCACTTTTAATTATTTATCAAATAAAGGAATTAATTAATTGAAATTAATTAATGTCCTATGTTGTGTCACTTTCAAATCTCAATGAAAAGAAATGAATATTCTGTTGATACATGTTGATTTACCTAGCTTATGAGCTTAAATGTAAAAGTCTTTCATGTCTTACACATGTGTAATTGATGTAATGGTTTGAATGAATGATATAAAGTGCATTGTGATGTTTGATCTATATTTTGATTATGTCATGATATCATTATATTGAATGTGTTTCACATGTATGAACTAACTATATAGGTTTGATGTTGTTTGATAGTTCATGCTAATAGCCCATGCTAATAGACCATACGCATGAATTCATCATACTTATGGACCAGTCGCATGACTAAACCAGGAGACTGGATCAGTCGTACGATTGAAACATAAGACTGACTTAGTCGCACGACTGAACCTTCAGTCGTGCGTATGACTCAATCACCTGATTCAGTCGCACGACTGAACCATGCTAATGGTTCAGTCGCACGAATGAAAACTACAAACCTATAAATACCACTTAATTCGTCGAAAAACGTAACAATTGAAAACACTTCGAATACTTGTGTACCCCATCCGTCCAGAGCGTCCCTGTTCATCATTCCAACTTCATAGTTCGTTCTTGTTCGATTTGTACTCATTCTTAACGTATAGTCTATTCTAATATCGATCAAAGTAACGTTCTCACTGATTGGATCGCCAATCAAATAGGATTCCGCACTATTTGATCTGGTTTCACACATTATCAGTTAGTACTCTGTATGTACATGGTCCTAACAAGTGGTATCAGAGCTTTGGCTCTTGATTTTGCGTGTGATTCGATTAGTTTTTGGCGTTAAACTTAACGTTTTCATTCAAAAGAGTAATTTTTTTGAGTCAAAAGGTGTTTTCGAAGTTTTCTAACCTTAAAGTTTTGATTGTTCACTATACGGCAGATTAGGGTTCTTGAATAATCGTGTTTTTGTGTCAAAGTGTCAAAACCATCGATTTTGCAAAAACAGCAGCCTTCAGTCGCACGAATAGCTCATTCGTACGATTGAACTCATTCGTACACTCCATTCGCACGACTGAA
>BJCO01411889.1:0-12274 GCA_018326465.1 Flaveria floridana | reverse complement strand
TCGGTTACGGTGTCGGTTATCACGTATGCCAAGTCATGTATTAAAATATCCTTCATATATATATATATATTTCTCCAGTCACACACGCATTTATAACAAATGTATTTATATATATCATACATGACATATAGCACATGTATTTAATATACCTACTTAATATAACTCTTTTAATATGTCACACACGAAACAAATCCACATTAAGTTTTACACGCATTATACTCAATTAGTATATCTAGCATACGCCGCACATACTCCCTAATAATATTATATACAACACATTACATATCCATCCCAATTAATATATATAGTATACTACATACGCGCACACACGTATACATGAATCGTTCATCCATACACCCAACACTTAATATATATATATATATAGTCAAATTTGAGGTTTTTAACTAACACAAACACTCCATGCGCCCACTTTTTTTAGAATCTTCCCCCCATGCGCCCATAACATCCACTAACATCACCACATGCATTCACATCCCTTTAGATACATATAAGACAAAACATATATATATACACAAAAGACACTCCTACATTTTTATATGGCAACATACATACATCCACATTCACATACATATACTCACAATCACACATGCATAATGCATATCCACACAATTATGCATTCATTCGACAAAGGAAAAAGAACCACACGCACTAATTCACACACAAAATACCTCATGCGCCTATAAGGCACTTCATGCGCCTAAACACATGCATACATATTCCATGTATATATAAATAATTATATACGATACGCAAGTCACACACATACACGGCTGAATTAAGTCAAACGTCCATTTTCACCCTTCATGCGCCTACATTGCTATGCACCCATACCCATTCTGCCAACACAAAAATCCTCCATGCGCCTACCATTTCCCTCATGCGCCCACGAGGGCTGCCCTGCCTTTGAGGTTCACGCACACAATATACACACACATTCATACGCAGAAGGCACATACATACATATATATGCATACAATGCATACATTATACATACATATCGTAACACACACACACACACACACACACACACACATATATATATATATATATATATATATATATATATATATATATATATATATACATGAAATGCACACGCTCACAACGTCAAACACATGCAAAACCGATCAATGCAGCCCGTAACGAATCCAAGATTGAAACCGAAATCGAAACCATAACGATACAATTATGAGTATGGATCGAATGATATTACTGAACAGAGATACGGGGCTGTTACAATTGTCGTTCACTATCGTCGGGTACTCGCGGTTGGTTGCGGTATCGTTAGCTTGCAAAGAAGGCCGTCAGCGATGCGGGGAAAGGCCGTAGTTGAAGAGGCTGTCGGAGTTATCGCTGGTTGAAGTGATCGAGAGGAAGAAAGCAGCCGTCGATGTGGGGGTGCTAGGGTTAACTTTCGGTAGAGATGAAACAAGATGAGAAGTTACGGGAGTATGGAGTTTTTATTTGCAATCACATTTGCAGATTGGCACAAGTAGTCCCTCCAGACAATCTAAATGACATTTTTAAGCTAAATAACTTGAGTTTTTGTTTAATTTTAATTAATTGTTAACTATTAATAATAATAATAAATAATAATAATAATAACTATAATTTCCATTATTCTTAAATAATAGTAAAATGGTTTAATTTGTGATAAGCGGAGAAAGATTAGACCATGGAAAAATAGTATTAACCGGGAGAACTCGGGTTGTCACAATCACCACTATCCTGAGAGGCTAATGAGACACTCTCGGTAGTGGCAGCTGAGTCTATATAAGCCACCTCCACACCAGTTGGGCTCACCTTAGTTTGGGTTAACTGAGTGGGCTAGACATCAGAGGTTCCCTGGGGCTCAGTTGATCTTGAGAGAGGTGTTGTAGATCAACATCATGTCCCTGATGGAGCATAACATCCTCATAAGGTTGGGTTAAAAGGTTAATGAAAGATAGAGAGGTTAATTCTAATAAGCCGGGACTTTGATCAGCGCCTAATGGCTCCTCTGCAGTAGCAGTGGGGCCAATGATGTGGTTGTCCCGTTTAGGTTGCTCAGGGGAGTGTTCGGAATCATCCTAAGTGTTAACGGCTTGGGTTGTGGGCTTATCAGGTTAAGACTGAGAAGACTCAACACTAATATTGAGGTCAATTGCAGAGGATGGTAGACCTCTGGCTGAGTGGGAGCCTTGATTTCCACTCGAGCCTTTTTGGTTTGAATAGAGGGGACCTAATCAATCAGAATAGATTGATCAGGGGTTTGCTTGGAGCGTCTGTGTATGTGATCTTTATTAGGTGGGAGAAGTAGTTGGCATTTAAGTGGGGAGGTCTGGTGTGGGTTCATTACGTCCTGGGATTGCAGGGATATCACAAGGAGCCGTTAGCTCAAGCATTTCTGGGACAAGATCAGTGAATCTTCCTGTGAAATTGATGGATACCTTCTTCAAGGTCTTGAAAATGTCCGGCCTCGTGTGAGGGACCATTAGAGTATCTGCTTGTTATAGTCTGTTCTGGTCCACCTCACAGTTTATGATATGCTGAATAAACCGGGGATACATGAAAAATGAATCTCGGGTGAGATTTCCTCGTAGATTGTTCAGCACAAACCTTGAATAGTTAAAGCGGAGGCATTGTACCATTCCATGTACTAGGTAGCCTAGATCATATGGGATTTGATCCCAACCCCCTGACTTGTTGGATATGTAGTGTAAAATGATGTGCAATAAGAATTTCTAGTTGTAAGAGAAATTAAACTTGTAAATAGTGGACTTGTGCACATCACCACCATATCCCATCTTAGTGTATGTGTTTGCTAGCTCAGATTTAGGGAATTCAGTAAGGGTGCCTTCATTATGAAGGTCCAAATGCTCCCTAATGGTAGATTCAGAAATGATGATCTCTTGGCTGCTAATTCTTGACCTGGTGACCCTCTCAACATTCAAAGTTTCACAACGATCATTTGCTGAAAATTTGGTCATGTGATTAGAGTATAGGGTGGGGTTTACAGTGAGGGTGGTAAAATGTGGAGTTGAATAGAAAATCATGATGGATGCAAAGTCAGCATCCTTAGAAGAATCAACGATGGCGACTTGGTTGTGTTAAGACAACATAAACAAGACACGTTTTAAAAGGTTTTCAAGAGAAATGAACTAATCAATGTTAATTATCCCAATAGCTGTGATTAAGTATTTAAATCTTTATTCATCAAAGGCTTTAGTGAACAAGTCAGTATATTGATCATTTGAATTGACTTTTACTAGTTTAATCAAGTTGAATTGACTGGATTTTCTGTAATGAAAATGGCACTTGTGTTGTCTATATGGATAGGAGTATTCATGAAGTTGAACCCATAGTCTAACACCTGATTTTGAATCCATAGCACTTGAGCACAGCAGCTCGCAGCAGTAATGTATTCTGCTTCAGCAGTTGATGTAGAGACACATGATTTCTTCTTGCATTGCCAAGAAATAATCCTTCCTATAAAAAATTGACATCCTCCTGATGTGGATTTCTTGTTAATGTTGCAGCCACCATAATCATTGTTAGAGTACCCATAGAGATTGAAATCCTTATTCTTAATATACCAGAGACCTGGTTTGGGAGCTCCTTTAAGGTATCTAAGAATCCTTTTGACAGTAATTAGGTGAGACACCTTGGGAGCAGCCTGATATCTTGCACAGATGCAAGTTACAAACATGATATCGGGTCTACTATCTATTAGATATATCAGAGATCTAATAATTGCCATGTACTTATGTTGATCAGTATCCTCCTCCTCGGAATCAGGACATAGATTATGATTTCTGGGTATAGGTATCTTGACTGTCTTATAATCTTTTATCTTAAACCTTTCTAAGATGTCCTTGACATACTTAGACTGGTTGATAAAGAACCCTTCTTTCATCTGCTTCACTTGAATTCCAAGAAAAAAATCCATCTTTCCCATGAAGCTCATCTCAAATTTCTTTCTCATGATGCTTTCAAAATCATTGCACATTTGGTCATTTAAGGAACCAAATATGATGTCATCGACATAGACTTGAACAAGCAGCATGTCCTTCCCAGATTTCTTTATGAACAATGTCTTGTCTATGGTGCCTCGGGTGTAGCCATTTTTAGGAGAAATTAAGACAGAGTCTCATACCACAGCCTAGGTGCTTGATGCAGCCCATAAAGAGCTTTATACAGTTTGCACACATAGTTGGGATGCTATGGGTCTTCAAATTCAGGTGGCTGACACACATAGACTTCTCTGTTTATATCCCTATAAAAATGCATATTTTACATTAAGTTGATAGACTGTGAAGTTCTTGGATGCTGCAAAAGCAATGAAGATTTGCATAGCTTCAAGTCTTGCAATAGGTGCAAAGACATCAGTGTAATCTATGCCTTCTTTCTATGTGTATCCTTGAACAACAAGTCTTGCCTTGTTCTTGATTATCAAACCTCCATCATCTCTTTTGTTTCTAAACACCTACTTGGTGCTAATAGGGACTTGGCCAGGTGGCAAAGGACATAAGTTCCATACCTTTTGCCTCTTGAATTGAAGCAATTCCTCTACATAGCTTCAATCCAATTTTTGTCCTTGAGGTCTTCTTCCACCTTCTTTGGTTCTAATTAAGAGAGAAAGCATGAGTATAAGCATACATTCTCATTGTGGGTCTGATTTCTTGTTCTCACACCTTCTGAGACATCCCCAATGATGTTTTTAGCTTGATGAGTGTTGTGTATCTTGAGCCTAGGAATCACATCTAATTACATAGATAGATCTAAGTTTGAGAAGTTTTGCTCAGAACTTAGAACACCTTCTCCGGCTGATGTCTCACATTCATTCAATGAGGAATGATTGAATGAATAAGTGACACCATTAAGGGTAGTATGTTGTGAAGCAGTATCAACAGTTGCCTGTTCCTCCATGTCACTGTCTTCATCAGCTTGGTGTTGAGTACTTGAATTGTCAACCTATGGGTTATGAGGCTCAGTGGATAAACAATTTATTAAAGCTTCTTTATTTCCTGAGATACTTATGTTTTTAGGACTTTCAATAGTAGGAACTTATTTTTCATTTCTTCTTGGAGAGCTAGAAATTGGTCTGGGCAACTCAAACATTTGATCTTCATATAGGTCACTTTGAGTTTCTGTTCTAGCTGAAACATTCTCACAAGATGGTTTAGAATAGTTTGGAAACAATTCTAAATCAAAAATATAATCAGGTCCATTCCTCTTAACATAAGGAGTGTGCTCATTGACAATAATGTTAGATGATTCCTCAAATTGTTGAGTTTTGATATTATTCACTCTATAAGAAATAGAGGTGGAGGAATATCCAACAAAGATAGCATCATCCGACTTTTCAGCAAATTTTGCTAAATTGTCCTTTGTGTTGAGTATGGTACACCTACCGTCAAAGGACCCAGGAAAGCCAATGAACGGTGGCTTCTTGTTCCATAGCTCATAAGGGATCTTTCCATGAGGCTTACCGATAAGAACTCTGTTTTGCACATAGCATTCAGTGCTGACTGCCTCTGCCTAGAAAGTTAAAGGTGGTTGAATCAACTAACATTGTTCTTGCAGCCTCAATAAGTTTACTATTCCTCCTCTCAGCAACACCATTCTGTTGAGGAGTTCTAGGAGCACTATATTGTCTGGCAATCCCTTTTGATTACAGAATGAGTCAAGAACTTAGTTCTTAAACTCAGTCCCTTGATCATTTCTAAAGATTTTCACCTTGTGATCCCTTTTGATTTTAAATTTTAAGAATAAAAGATTTTATAGTTTCAGTCGTTTCATCTTTAGTTCTTAAAAAGAATACCCAAGTGAATTTTATAAAATCATCAACAATCACAAGGCAGTATGATTTCCTTCCAATGCTCATTATACTAGTAGGACAAAAAAGATCCATGTACAATAAGTGTAATGGAGTGGTGATAGAGTTGACCTCTTTAGATTTATGAGTGATCTTGTGTTCCTTTCCTTTTAGGCAAGCAACACAGTTGTCTTTACAAAAAACTTTTAGGCACACCATGTACCAAATTATTTTTAACCAATTTCTTCATAGTTTTAAAATTAACATGACATATTCTTTTATGCCAAATAATGGACTCATCACCCTTGGCTTTGGAAAGAAAGCATGATACTTCACCTAGTGAGGAAGCATTGTTCATATCCAGCTTGTACATATCTCTTCTCCTGGGAGTTCTAAAAAGCACCAATTCCAATTGTCATCTCGGGTTTGAGGATAATGCACTTATGTTCTGTGAAAAGCATTTAGTGCTTTTGATCACAGAACTAAGAAACACTTAACAGATTGTGTCAAGCTGTTTGACAAAGTTTACTTTATCAACTTTTAACTTACCATTGGGTACACTACCTCTACCAGAAATATATCCTCTGGCTTTACCCCCAAACTGAACATGACCTCCATCAAAGCGTTAAATTGTTTAAGAAGAGATTTGTTCCCTGTCATGTGCCGGAGCATCCACTATCTACAATCCATACATTTCCATTCTTGTCATGTGGATATTCTTGCATATAAAGTGTGATGATTAGTTACTACTGGAAACACAAGCCTTGTTGGTCTTGGGTTCTTCCATGTAGATGATTTAATTGAACCAAAGTATAGGCAAATGGGTTCAATTTGTAAGGAAGAAGAGGTTTTGGCTGCAGCATCTGTTCTGTTCTTTCATACCATCCTATGGTTGACCAGTGTAGATGATCCTAAAGAGGATTGAGCAACATGACTTTCTTCCGATGCTTCTTTCTTTTCAGAAGAAGTTTTTACCACCTTTTCTTCCGAGGTAGTCTTCTTTTAGAAAGATTTCAGAGGATTCCTTTTGTTCCATTATTTGTTCTTTAGCATGTCTTCCGAAGCTAATTTTCTTTCGGAAGAATGAGTTTCTTCCAAAAGCAATTTAGCTTCAGAAACAAGCTTTCCTTTCCTTGTCACTTGGACTATGTGGTAAGGTCCAAATATGAAACCTTCCTTCACCCTTTCCTTTTTAACATTGGTTGCATTATATGTGCTTGCAGAATTATAGTAGCAATCTTTAGCCATGTGGTTTTGCAGATCACAAATTATGCACTCAATGTTACTCCTGATGGGGCGTGATGGCTGTTGGTTCTTGCACTTCTTTTCTTCAACAGCTTTCCTTATTAACTTCTGATCCTTCAGTTGGAAAGGAATGTTGGTACTATAATCCTTTCTTGAATCAAAGTTTCCAACCACTTGAAATCTAGCTGAAATGAATACACCTTTTTGCCTAGGGTCTATCTTTATCCTAGACTTAGTCACCTTCTTTGCAGTTTTCTTTATTGCCTTGACTTTGTTCTTTCTATCTTTGGTGGTTAGGGGTAGGACATCAATGGTAGGAATGAGGTTTTCTACCTTTTCCTTCCATATGGTGGTCACCATAGTTGCATCACTCTTCTGCCCATTGGGTAGTAGGTCAGCAGTTGGAACCTCTTGCTCATGAGTACCACATCTTGGTTGTCTAATGGACACATAAGAATGTGTTGGAGAAATTTCATTGGTTCCCAACCCACTTTTGTTTTGATAACACACCTTTGAGTGAGAGGATGATGCAATGATGGTGTTGAAGTTTTGCTCTTTAATAGCATACTTTTTTGCTTTAGCCTCAGCTATTACTAGCAGGGCTTGAGCCTCAGTCAACTTAGAAATCAAATCCTTTATTTGAGCCCTGTTGCTTGTGTGTTCATGTTTTAGAGAGGAAATAGTCTTCTCTAACTCTTCAATTTTGAGTTTATAGTCAGATTTTGCTCTCTTGCAATCTAATTTTAGGATGTTTAAGGACTCAATATCGGATTTAATTTCTATGTTGTAGTCTTAATAAAGTTTAACCTTAGCAGTACAAGCTGGAGAAAGGTTTTAATATACCTTGATGTCTTCAGTTCCATCCATGAGAGCTTGAGAATGAGTGACATTGCACCATAAAGCTCCAGTCAATCTCTTGAGCAACAGCCGCAGTTTGCTGCTCAGTAGGTTTTGGCTCAGCGTTTGAGGTGGTAGGATGTTAGGAGGGTTGAGTTGCTCTAGGATTGGATCTTGGATCTTTACATTCCCTAGAAAAGTGACCAAGCTGGTTACAGTTGTAACATTTGGCTTTGCTTTTATCAAATCCAAATTTGTTATTGGTTGGGTTCTGATGGAACTACCTTCTGGTTCTTTTGAAGAACTTCTTTGCTCTATAGGTAAGGAGAACCATCTGTTGAACAATGTCCGTGTATTTAATGTCATCTAGGCTAAAGCACTCTAGATCATCAAAGCAGAATTGAAAATCTCCAGAGCGTTCACTTCCTGAGACAAAGGCACAACTATCCTGAAAAGGAGTGTGTTGAGCCTGTTGAGACCTGGGTGTCTTAGGGAAAGTGATGTATAGCCCAAAGGAAGATGATGACTGTTAAGGGTAGTTTAGGTACATCTGAGGTTGGAGAGTTCTTAATTCTTCAGCAAAATGTAGAGCATTGCTGATAGCAGGATTTGAGGGTCTGTTCATCTTGTGGCTCTTCTGAGTCTCCATATCCATATAGTATCCATCAAGGATTCCATATAGGAAGGTAAGGACCATGAGTGATGGTAAGGACCATGAGTGATGGATCTACACATGCGTCTATCTTGATACTTGATGAACCCTTGAACGTTTGTACCAAGTTCCAAAATCATCAGGAGTGATGATAGGAGCTTTGGTCCTGGTTCCCATTTCGGACTCAAAAAATTTCTGGTTAAGAGCCATTAAAGTGAAAAGAGTGAGTGTGAAGAATAGGGCTGTTTAAATTGTTCGCAGCTCGAAGTTCGCTCGAAAAAAGCTCAAAAAAAGTTCGGCTCGAAAATTGTTCGTGTCTAAACGAGCCGAGCCGATTCGGCTCGATCTCTAAACGAGCCGAACTCGAGCCAGGGGTGGCTCGGCTCGTGGCTCGGTTCGATGGCTCGGCTCGTGGCTCGGTTCGATGGCTCGGTTCGTGACTCGGCTCGTGGCTCGGTTCGATGGCTCGTTTATTTATTTATTATATAAATATATTTTAATATTTACATTCTAAATTGTTTAAAACCCTAAAAGTCTCTAGCATAGTCCAAGAGACATTCAAAACATTTTCCTCCATTCACTCCGCCTCTTTTATTTCTTCTCTGGTCCCCACCTCCACGGCTCCACGACGACGACTCCACCCCCGCCGCCCGCCGCCCAGCCTTCCGGACTCCACCCACCGTAGATCGCCACTCCTTCTTTAAACACGACCAGTCAAGCGACGGGCTACACGCGTCCACATCCAAACGCGAGCACAACTGCCGACCGACGACCGACCTTCGCGAACAACAGCTTCCGGCCAGCCCTCCTTCGTTATCGTAGGTGATGTTGTCTATTAGAACTAATTTTTGTCTAATTTGGTGTATTTGTTAAGGATTTAACTGGTGACTACTTTCTTGTTGGTCATGACTTTCCAACCTACATAAACACAAGCAAAAGTGGATGAAGTATACAAGTGTAAAGTCCTGCAACTCTTTTGCTTGATTAAATAAAACAAGAAAACTTAAAACAGTTCAAAAACTATAAAAGTTAAAAAGTATAAAGACAAGGAGACATAAAGTAGCCACTTGAACCTTACTTAAAATCTTATTGTCTGCTATGTTTGTACCTGAACTCTTGTTTTCCAATCAGAACCATAAAGATTGCTTAAAATAGGACCAATCTTGACTACAAATTGAGGTAGTTCCCGAAAAATCAACATAACTGGGACGCAAAGTTTTTAATTTTTTAATTTCTTATATTCTGTTATTGATGGTTTTTACATTTAGTTAAAATTATGTATACAGCATAATATATATATATATATATATATATATATGCATATATATATATGTATATATACATATATATATATGTGTGTGTGTGTGTGTGTGTATATATATGTATATATATACATATATATATATTATACACACATGAGCATATATATACAACATATTAATTTCTTTTAAAGTTTTTAATTATGTGAGCATAAGGTTCTCTAAATGTGATAGTCGTAGTGTAGGTTATATTATTTGTTGATATAGGTGGTATTTGGTAGTATACAAAGTTATTTATTTTTATGATGATGTTGATATTTTATTTTAACATACTTTTGATCTTAATATTTTATATGTGTAGGATCTAATATGTCTTCTAACAAAGAATCAATTGGTGGAGCCGATACCCCAAATAATGATCTCGTTGAGTTAAGTGACGAAGAAAGTGTCGAACCAACTAAGAATAATGGTGAAGAAATTCTAGACACTGAAGGAAATGGTTTAAAAAGAAAGTCTACATATGGAGCTTGGGCTCACTTTGTAGACATAGAAGTGCAGAAAGAAGGAAAGATAATCAAGAAACATCAGTGCATCCACTGTAAGAAAAGTTATGCACCACAAACTTCAGGGACCACAACACATCTCTTGCGACACTTGAATTCGTGTCCATACATGAAAAGGTTAAAAGGTACAAAAAGTTTCATTAATTTTCAGCCATCTGGTAGTGATAGTGTATCTGAAATTAATTTTAATGGAGTTTATGATCATATGAAATGTTGAGAAATTATTGCAAAGATGATTGTAGCCCATGAGTTACCTTTCTCATTCGTAGAGTATCATTGGTTTAATGAGTTAATGAAGTACAACAATCCTCTTTATCAAAAAGTAAGTAGGTCGACAATCAGAAAAGATTGCATAAAGGTTATTGAACTAGAAAGAGAGAAGTTAAAAAAAGTTTTAAAAAATATTGATATGATCTCTCTTACTAGTGATTATTGGACTTCAAATCAAACTGTTGGGTATATGTGTTTAACAGCTCACTTTGTTGACTCTAGTTGGAAAATGCATAAGTGCATAATTGGTTTTAGTGAGCTTGCACCACCACATAGTGGTGAGGTTATTTCTGATGCTATCTTGGAATGTCTTATTAAGTGGGGTATTCAAGACAAAATAGGTACCATTACTCTAGACAATGCATCCAATAATGATAGGGCAGCTTCAATTTTGAGGAATACTTTTCAAGGAAAGGGAAAATTTCATTCTGAGGGGATGTTTTTTCATGTAAGGTGCTGTGCTCATATACTGAATTTGGTAGTACAGGATGGTTTAGGAACAACTGATTGTTGTCTTGTGAAAATTAGAGAATGAGCCAAATATTTGAGGAAGTCTTCGGGTCGTCTTTTAAAGTTTGGGGAAATAGCAATCACTCTTTGTATCCACACCCATAGATCTTTATGCATTGATGTAAAAACTAGATGGAATTCTACACATCGAATGCTTGAATCAGCCATTCATTACAAACATGCTTTTCAAGGTTATGCGTTGAGAGATTCAAACTTTGAATGATCTCTTTCAGACGACGAGTGGGCTCGGGCTGAAAAGGTTTGCAAGGTACTTGAGGTATTTCTTGATGCTACAAATTTGTTTTCTGGTACATTATATCCAACAGCAAACTTATTTCTTGTTGATATTTATAAAGTAAAAAAAGAGATAAAGAGTGGGCCTATGTTTGACAAGTTTGAGAAGTATTGGGGGGAAATTGGGGTACTTATGTCAATTGCATCCATTTTAGATCCCGTTTCAAGAAGGTATCAATTTCATGGACTTTTGAGAGGTTGTATCCGACCGATGAGGTCAATGATCGGGTTAAAGATGTAATAAATAAGTTAAAGTCTCTTTATGAAAAGTACTCTAATGAATTTCACATGGCAAGGGCTTCTAAGAAAAACTCGACAAGCACATCAACCGATGCCTCAAACATCCGTGCTAGAGAAGAAGATGATTTTTAGGCTTTTCTCAAGTCTAGACTGGTTGAAACTTCATAAAAAAGTGAACTTGAGGTGTACTTGGAGGAGCCTAATTATTTAGTTATGGAGAATCAAAATTTTGATGTGTTAAAATGGTGGAGTCAAAGTTCTAGCAAGTTTCCGGTTTTAAGCAAAATGGCTCGTAATATTTTTTGCATTCCAATCACCACTGTGGCCTCAGAATCCGCATTTAGTGCTGGAGGACGTATTTTGGATGACTATCGAAGCTCTCTAACCAAAGATATGGTAGAGCTTCTTGTTTGTGGAGGTGATTGGATTAAGTCCACATCAAAAGCAACCGTTCAAATTTTAGAAGTAAGCTTATATACTTATTTTTTGTTTATTTTAAATTCTTTTTAGTATTTAGCGCTAATATATATATATATATATATATATATATATATATATATATATATATATATATATATATATATAT
>BJCO01411620.1:0-15276 GCA_018326465.1 Flaveria floridana | reverse complement strand
GCAACCCTAACAATACACACCAATACATCATTAGAACCCTAGCAATCAATCAATTATCATTTGTTCAAATGTAATCATTATTCATATTAATGGAAAACATTTGAATCAAAATTGTTTGTTTATTTACTACATTCATTTTGCTCTACATTTCTATGATTTGTTCTTCGTTGATTATTATTACAATTGTTATTTCATCTTCAATTAACAAAACATTGAGTAGTGATAATTCCGCAATCACTATTCGTGCAATCTAACCTGATAATTCCTATTTCGATCCTTGGATTCATATTTGTTTACTGTAGCAAATACGGAAGAGTAAATGCTTGCAGCATTTGTTTACTGTAGCAAATGCGGAAGTTTAAAATTCAGACACTTGAACACTATAGCAAATACGGATGGTTTAAGTTAGTATATGTTTTTGCACTGTAGCAAATGCGGATGTTAACTTGGTCTGCATTTCTACACTGTAGCAAATGCTGAAGAACATGTGTTGTTCCGTATTTACTTCAACAAATGTGGATAAACAACAAAGTTTTCCGCATTTCTTGAACATGAAAAATAATGACATAATAGTGTAAGCACACTTCTAATTTATGATGGTACAAATATACAACCAAGTTTAAGTAATGATCTTATCCTTGTTTAGAAAATGAGGCTGAGGAAAACAAATGCGGATGAGCAAAGTTGTCCGTATTAGTTTTCATACTTGAAAACTTTGTGGATATTTATAGTGAGACTAGTGCGGTAGAGTTAACTTATCCGCATTACTTTCACTTTTGTTTTCATGACTCAAAACTATTACCCGCATTGGTTTTGTGTTTGGATTACCTTCACCTGCATTAACCAATGCACTTACCTGCATTAAGTTCTAAACTTGTCAAATCTTAATGTTTCTACTGTGGATAGTTTTGGTTGTTTTTGCATTGATGCATGATCTTTATGAAGCTGTGTCTCCTTCTTTTGAATGTTATGAAGATGAGTCTATTGTTTTGTTGTTTATGAAGTTTTGACTGTTGCTTGGGTTGTCAATTCTTGCTTTGATTGACCTGTTCATCAGATGTGATACAAGTTTCCTAGTGTTGACTGATCTTGGACTTTTGTGCGTCAGCAAAAATTGAGATACTATGGTATAACTTCTGCACCAACACAGTCACTTGGATTTTTATACTTGTTTTTTATTTTTATAACTTTTAAGAAAGGAAACAACTGTACAAAATGATCAAAAATTTTAATTACTCCCCCTAAAGTTTATATCCATAAGAGATAGAAACTTTAAAAATTTGTTAAAATTTTAAGGAGAAAATATTTTTGTGATTTTTGTTTTTCTTATCTGTACATGAAGTAGTGATATACCTTTCTTGGGATCATATCAATCTTACCTTTCACAAGTGCAAGCAATTGTTAGTAAAACAAACATTGTAATGAACATATTGATTGAAGGTATGTTCGTCCTCTTAAAATCATACTTTGTCAATATCTTAATGATAGTGATCTTATCATGTTTTGAGTTGATTTGGTATTCAACATGTACCTCACACTCAAAAACATGGTAAGGTCAATCATCTGCATGCAATATGTGGTAGAACATTAACAACTTACTTCACCTGGTCACTTGAAATATGAAATCTCATTTTGCTTGATCCTCATTGGGATTCTTTTGGTTTGATCCTTTTATCATTTTTGATCCACATTGGGATTCTTTTAACTTCACTTTAGAAGGTGATATCTTAGGATTCTTTTGTTGCATTCACTTGGAATGTATTTTATTATATTGATTCATCTAAGTTGGATGTGTTCCTCATTGGGAATCTTGATGGATCATGACATCAGCACTATGTGCTTTTTTTCTAGGTCTTTGTTCTGCAAAAACAAAGGAAAAACTTATGTGAGTAAATCATTACCTGGTGTGTTTAGGTGCTACACACACAATTGGATATGCTAATACTTACACACACTTTGAGATGAAAGCTTCACAGTTGAATATAAGCTTAAGTTCATCACTGCATGTGTTTTGTTTTCTAAGTTAAGCCTACCCGCATATCAGATAAGTTATGTCAATCATTTTAGATTTATAAATAAGCATAGTGAATGATATAACGACTGTAATTATATCATTTCCTATTAGTATAAGACATATACTTCTACAAGATAAATTCTTTTTGTATTTTTATAAAAAAATTTGAATGTTTTTGTTGATTTTTGTTTTTATTCAAAATCAATCATGTCAGTTGATTGAACTAAGAATTCAAATCTACTGGGATCAAATGCCTTAGTGAATAATCAGCTAATTGATTATCAGTGTTGACCTGTATCAATTTGATTAACCCTTTTTCAACACAATCTCTTAAAAAGTGATATCTAATTTTTATATGTTTAGTTTTTGAGTGTTGAACTAGATTATTAGTTATGAACATTGCTGCTATGTTGTCAATATGAATTGGTGTGTGCAAGAAGTTAAAACCATAATCAAGCAGCTGGTTTTGAATCTAGAGAACTTGAAAGCAAAAAGCTGATACTGCATTGTACTCAGCTTCTGCTGTTGAAACAAACACGTTTATCTGCTTCTTGCACTGCCAGAACACCAGTCTGGGACCAAGAAATTGACAACCGCCAGATGTGAACTTTCGATTAAAGTTGCATCCGCCATAGTCACTATTAGTGTATGCATAGGGATTGAAATCTCCTTCCTTTGGATAGCATAATCCAAGTGCAGGTTTGCCCTTTAGATATCTGAATATCCTCTTGACTGCATTCATATATGATTCCTTAGGATCTATTTAGTACCTGGCATAAACACATACAACAAACAAAATGTCAGGTCTACTAGCTGTTAGATACATGAGAGATCCAATCATGGATCTGTAGTGAGTCTGATCCACTGATTTTCCTTCAGGATCTGGACCAATCATCATCTTAGTATCAACAGGAGTTCTGATAGACCGACAATCTGCAAAATGAAACTTCTTCAGCATCGTTATCATATATTTTGATTGATTGATGAAGATTCCATCTGTTGTTTGTTGTACTTGCACTCTTAAAAAGAAAGTGAGTTCTCCCATAGCACTCATTTTGAACTTTGAATGCATAAGATCTTCAAAATCTTTACAAAGTTGCTTGTTTCGTGAGCCAAAGATGGTATCAACCACATAAATCTGGACAATCAACATGTCTTTTCCTTTTCTCCTTTTGAAGAGAGTCTGATCAATCTTTCCTCTTTCATATCCATTGGTAAGTAGAAAATATGATAGAGTCTCATACCACTTTTGTGGTGCTTGATGAAGACCATACAAGGATTTGTCAAGCTTGTATACCCTGTGAGGGAAATCTGGGTCTTCAAAGCCTGTAGGTTGATGCACATAGACTTCTTCAGCGATCTTGCCATAGAGAATGACACACTTTACATCCATTTGATACATAGTGAATTTCATGGATGAAAAGTACGCAAGGAAAATTCTAATAACTTCTAATCTGGCTATAGGAGGAAATACTTCATCATAGTCTATGCCTTCTTCTTGTGTGTATCCCTGTGCCACTAGTCTTGCTTTGTTTCTGATGATGATGCCCCTATCATCAGTCTTGTTTCTGTATAGCCACCTGGTACTGATAGGGAATTGATCTCCTTACAGATTTACCAGTTGCCATACCTCTTGTTTCTTGAACTAGAGTAATTCTTCCTGCATTGCCTCGATCCAGCCATTGTCTTGAAGTGCCTTTTTTATGATCTTGGGTACTGTCTGACATAGAAAGCAAGAAAACAAATGTTTGCATTAGTTGACTTGCTTCTAGTCACCCGCTTATCTAGTTCACCAATGATGCTTGACACTGGATGATCCTTATGTATCCTGGTGGTTGGAATGGAGTCACCAGCAATTGATACATCAAGGTTGGAGACATTCAGATCCATATGATAAGAGGCACCTTCTGGTTGTGATGTGGGAGAGTAATGACAGTAATCAAAGGTTTCATTTGTTTCTACTTGGGCATTTGCTGCACTTTGAACACTGTCATCATTTTTATTACTCTCAGTTTCAACTGGAATAGTAGCTGGTGCTGGACTTCTCACTTCATTTGATGGTTCATCTGAAGGAGCTGGCATAGAATTAGGACCAGCCTCAGTTGAAATGCTTTGATGTTATGGTGCTTGTCTCATTGGATCAGCTTGTAAAGGTACATCTTCATTTGGTTGATCAGAAGAATTTGGAAGGATCATGGAAAAATCATCTCTCCTTGCTACCGTTTTGGAAGATTTAGCTGATTGTAGGTTACCTCCATATGACAAGTGGAACTGATCAAAAGATCTAGTAAATGAGTCAATATCAAACAACCAGTCGGGACCAGTGATTGATTTGGGAAAGGAGTGTTCCTTGAACTATTATTGGTTGATTCATCAATTATGTTCAATCTAGAATTGAACACTCTGAAAGCCTTTGAGGTTAAGGAATAACCTACAAAGAACCCCTCATCAGAATTTGGAGAAAACTTTCCCAAATAATCTCGGGTGTTTAATATTGATAAAGGACTACCAAATGACTTAAAAAATCCAATGGATGGTTGTCTTAGAAAAATAAGTTCATAAGGTGTCTTATTGCTATCTTTGACTATGAAAGTTTGATTTTGTAGAAAGCAGGCTGTGTTGACTGCCTCAGCCCAAAAGGTAATTGGCAGTTTAGCCTCTGCTAGCATTGTTCGTGCTGTTTCAATCAGTGTTTTATTTCTCCATTCAGCTACCCCAATTTGTTAAGGAGTTCTAGTTGCACTGAATTGATGCGCAATGCCTTTGGTTGTATAAACTAAACTCAGATCTTCATTTTTGAATTCTATTCCATTATCACTTCTGATTAATTTTACATTATGATCAAGTTGGTTTTCAATCTTAGTGATAAGTCTTTTATTATCTATGATGCTTCGTTTTTATGAACTAAGAAGAAAACCCATGTAAAGCGTGAGTAATCATCAATTATCACCAAACAATACTGTTTCTTTCCAATGCTCATAACATGAGTTGGTCCAAAAAGATCCGTGTGAAGTAACTTCAATGGTGTATTGTTTGTGTTCACAAGCTTTGGTTTATGATACGACTTATGTTGTTTTCCTTTGAGACATGCTGAACAGTGGTTAATAAAGTGAAATTCTTTCTGAGGAAGACCAGTTACATGGTTTCCTTTGACCAGTTTGTTCATGTTATTGAAATTTGTATGTCCCAAGCGTCTATGCCGAAGTTGTGACTCATCAAATGATGCCTTAGACACAAGACATGTTTCTTCTTTGGGATGTGAAAAATTAAGGTTTAGGACATAGGTATTATTCTTCCTTGGGGTCTTCAAGACAACCCATTCCTTCAGGAATTTGAAGTCCTGGTTTCATAATGTAGCAATGAGTATCAGTAAAGTGAGTAGAATATTTCTTGTCGTAGATCTGAGACATGCTAAGAAGATTGAAATTCAGCTCCTCGTAGTAGTTCACTCTATCAAAGCTTAACAATCCATTTATCACAGATCCTTCACCCGTGATTCTGCCACCTTGTGAATCTCTACCAAATGCTACAGTCGTTCCTTGAATGTGCTTAAAGTCGTGAAGGAGGGAACGATCTCGAGTCATGTGTCAGGAGCATCCACTGTCCATGTACCATAAGCTATTGGACCTGTATGGATGACCCTGCAAGCAAAAAAAACTAATTAGAATATGGAACCCAAGCCATGATGGTCTTGGGTTTCCTGTTTCTATGTAGGACTGTAACTTCTTGGTATTTTCCTCTAGGTTGAACTTTAGAGGATGATGATTTGATTGATTTGTGTGGGGTTCTTTTGGTTCTTTTTCTCTCAATTTCAACTGACGTGTCAGAGGAGTTATCAAACCTTTGGTCTCTATTTCTAAATAGAAATTGAGCACGTTTTTTATTTTCTGAAATCACTTTTGTTCTAGATCTTGGGAAAACATTAAATGATTGTTTCACAATTTTATTTTGCTTTTGTTTGTTGCTTTGTGACTTCCAATTGTCATAGAAGTGATCATCAGAATATGAGATTCTTGATTGTCTATTCTAGACTGGACTTCTAGATTTGATTTGGACAGTGAAATTGGTGAAATAGGCTTGTTTTAAGGAACTCTCAAGCCTTTCTGATTAAAGAAACAATCAGATGTATTCTGATTTGTCATATCACACATTGAACAATACTTGTTGAAATAACAATTCTTGTTTGAGTGATTGTTCATGTTACAGATTGAGCAATACTGGTTGTAGAAACACTCAACTGTGTTATGATTTGACATATCACAGTTTTCACAGTACATCTCTCTGATCTTAGTTTTTGATGATGAAGCTTATTGATGCTTAATAGATTTTGACTTTGATTCGTATTTTGTTTTGATTGTAGAGGCAAGTTCATCCTTTTTGTTATCAATAGATTGTTTCATAACTCTACTGTGTCTCTTGTTTAAAGGATGTCTTTGCTTCTTTTGAGCCTTTCTCACCTCCAAATCAAATTGTTCAACATCCTTTTTCTTGAAAATATCAAAACCTATTCCTTGTTTTGATTTAGGAGGTGAGCTCAGATCAACCTTTATTTCTGGTGATTGATTCTTTAGAGATTTTGATTTGAATGATGGTGATGCTAAAGTCTTGCCTTTAGTTTTTGTTGAAACCTTGTTTGATTTGATTGAATTGTTTGAAGATTTAACCTCACAATTAGATTTAATTTCAGCATTATGTTTCAAAGACAATTTAGCATCTCTTTTTACTTTGAGTTTTTCTGGGATGAATTTCATAAAAGGAATGATGGCCTTGACTGGACACTTTTGTTTCTTTACACTGACATGTTTGTTCGAGCATTCTTATCTATTAATGGGGTGACCTAATCTGGTTTTATCCTTATTTATTTCAATCTACACATTTGGGTTGTTTTGAGGATTTGTTGTCTGTGAAACTAGTGTTTTAGTTTCAGTAGATTTAGGTTCAATTGAGTCAGACAAAGTAAGAGGCTCAGGCATGACAGTGTTGTTGTCATTGTACGGTGGTGGACACGAATTATATCCAATTCTAGTCATGTCTTTAGGTTCCTTTTGTGATTTAAGCAACTCTTGTAGCTTATCAGAAGAGAATTGAAACTTTTCAAGTTTCACTTCAGTGGCTGATTGCTTAGCTTTTGTTTTGGTTAAGAGTTTAGTTAACCTCTTATTCTCAGTAACTAGAGTATACTTCTTACCATGAAAATTTTCAATGTCTGAAATTAAAGACTTGATTTTGATTTTAAAGCTTTTCATTTCGTGTCTTAGCATTTCAGATTTTACATTTTCATCTTTTATTTTAGCAGCCAATTTGTGGTTATGTTCTCTATACCCTTGTAATTCAGTGACACATTTTTCACTGCAGAGATTAGCTTTTACCTCAGATGGCATGAGAGTTGGACTATCGTTGATTTGAGCCATGAGTGCATGATTCTGGAATTAAGGTTTGACTTCCTATGCATACAAGCTCCAGTCACATACTCCATCTTGTCTGATGACAAGTGCGTATGAGGTTGATTGGTTGTTTCCATGGGCTTGCTGTGTCAGTTGGTGCTGACTCAGATGAGTTGGTTGATGATAATGTTGATGCTGAAACTGACTTTGATGACTTGATTTAAGAGCTGATGATTAAGTTGATTGAGAGTGTGGTTGACTGTGTGAGCTTCTTTGGGAGCTGTTGTTGTTTCTTCTTGGTGCATTACATTCCCTTGAGAAGTGGCCAGTCACACCACAGTTAAAACACTTCACCTTGGATTTCTCATACCCAAGCTCTGTGTTCTCATTCAGGCTTAGCTTTGTTAACTATCCTAAAGAATTTCGTTTCCCTCATAGCAATATTTTCCATTGTAAATCCATTTCTTCAACATCATCTGGATCCATTTCCTCCAAATCTTCTTGGATTAGGTGAGCTAAAGTGAGTCTTCCTCCCAAGTATGCTTCAAAACTGGCAACAAAGGCATTATAGGTGGCCTTTTGTTCTTCAGACTTCTGATCAACAGGCAAGTTAGTGGGTGTGGAAGTGGATGGATTAGAGGTTGATTGGTTTTGTGGTTGAGATGAAGCAATGAATCCAGTGGATCTGGATTGATCTCTGGATGATAGAAAATCATCCTCTTCAGTGATGAATGCATTTTCCCTAGAATGAGTTTCTGATGGAAATTTCTAAGCCTTAATGACCTAAAGTCCACCAAAATTTTCTTCTTCTCTCATCCAGTTCAAGAGCTTCAATCTTTGCTATCATGATGTCTAAGCTTGTGCTCTCCACATCAAGTGTGTTTTTTAGCATGGTCATATTTTGCTTCCAGCTTTCAGGCAGACTACGTAGCATCTTCTTGTTCATCTCTTTTTCTTCGTAGGTGACACCCATTATCTCCAGATCATTTACTAGTTGGACGAATTTATGAAGCTGTTTTGAGATAGATTCTCCTTTTGTGTGATGGAAGGTTTCATATTGATTAATCAGTTTGTCTTTCTTAATCTCAGTTACTTCACTGTTTCCTTCACACATGATCTGAAGTGCATCCCATACACCTTTTTGCAGTTATGTATTTCTCTAATCTCTTAAGTACATCCATCTTCAAAGCCTGAGTTAGAATGGAGTAGACTTTAAGATCAATCTTAATCTTCTTATAATCATTATCATTAAGATTAAGATTTGGATCCTCAATGGGGATTCTGACTACCTTATACTGTGTAGCATGGTCAGCATTCAGAGAGACTGGAATGTAAGGCCATTTGCATATGGATATCCAATAATCCAGATCTACACACGTAATACAGTTCCTAAACCTGATTTTCCATTGCTTAAACTCAGATTTGTGTTTAAGCATTGGAGCTTTAGAAGTATGACCAAGTTCAGAAAAGTTAATAGAATCCATGATTTATAAACTGATTTTAGATTGTTTGAATATGGTTTAAATTGATTTTATGTCCAAGAGTCCAAACAACCCACGATATCAATAATCAATTTTGAGTTCTATCAACAGTAGCAGTCAGTAGGGTTTGTAACAGCTTCTTTTTGTTTCTGTTTTGGTGATATTTATGTATTTTGTTTGTGTTCAATCATAAAACTGAAAACTAATAATGATTTTCATTGTGTTTTTGTAGCAGAAAAGTGAAAGGAGATGAAGTTTTTTGGGTTTTTACACCTGTATACTCATTAACAACCGAGTTATGTTTATGAGCACCTCAATCACCAGATCAATCAAGTTTTAGCTAAGATCTGAGCTGATCTCGAGTTGAATCCGAGAGCCAAAGCTATGATACCAATTGACTGGGTCCGAGAATGATATTCTCTGTTGATGTTGAGTCAACAAGGATCGAATATGGTGTTGAGTCAGTGATTGAGTAGCGGAAATACCGAATCAAAGAACATTTAATGTTGTAAATATACTCATAAATGCTTGTGTATTGAATGTAGAATAAACAGGTTACAACGGGTTTTAGGGTTTTCAAGAACAGTGAAAAGACAACCGCAGAACCTTGTAACTTGAGTACTAGGTATATTTATGAGTGAAAATCTTACATATGATGGATATTCTATTCGATTTATAGGCTAGCACAAAGCCTGTACAAAAAGACTAAACTACCCTGACATCTATACAGAATACTAGTCTATGTACAAAAGGTCTTCAGCCCTATTAGTTGTTGAACATCCGCATTGACTAATGCGGATGCCTTGGCTTCATCAGCAATTCTTTATTCTTCATCAGCCTTAAATGTTTGTTCATCAGCATTGACTAATGCGGATGAGCAAACATTTATCAGCATTTCTCTTTGTGCATCCGCATTAACTAATGAGGATGAACAAATACTTAACAATATTTGTTGTAAAGCATCCGTATTAACCAATGCGGATGAAAAAATACTTGTAACATTTGTTCTTAGCCATCCGCATTTGTTTATGAGGGAGAACAAACACTTGTCAGTATTTGTTTCTTGGTTATCACCATAAACAAATGCGGATAGCCAACACATGGTCTTTTCTTAACCTGCATGTCTTCTTCGACTTGTGGGAATTAGCCAACAGAACAACCATCACTTGAATTGGCATGTATGATCCTTTCAGGGTCCAACATCGTTTTTGAGAATTATTCTAAGGCAATCCCTTGGGCATTTCCAAGTTAAAGTCAGAGAAGTTTCACAACTATTTTGGCGCTTTATTATTGTTTAGACGCATCAACTCAACACTTAGAAATTTTTTCAAAATTTAATAATCCAAAAATATTTTCATTTCATTGTTTTAATTAAAAAAATTTAAAAACAACAAAAACAATTTTAAAATAAAAAATATAAAATGGTGAAGTCTGAAGATTCAAAGAACAGGGTTCCTAAGCTGAAGAACACATCTGATTTTAAAACTGGTCTCTTAGATTCAAGCATCATCTCAATTCTATTAACACTGACTTACGGAAGTCAATAGAAAAAGGACCTCACATTCCTATTACTTCATATGATTCTGATAGAGGGTTTGTTTACACAAAAGATTCTACAGAACCATATCCTGAAGATGGATTGCAAGGTGATGATCTCAAGAAAATGAAGAATGACATCAAAGCCTATTCCTTAATGTGTAAAGGTTTACCACTTGAAGTCTTGACTATATTTGATGGATATCAAATAGGATATACCATGTATAAAGCTTTGAAGGTAATATGTGAATGTGGTAAGGAGATCCAAGATCTCAAGAAGCAGAAACTGAAGAGGCAATTAGAGTTGCTTCAACGCTTATCTAGTGAAACAATAAACCAAATCACGAATAGATTTGTGCAACTTACAACAGAGATGTCAAGTACTAGCATTAAAAATGATCTTAAAGATCTAAATCTTAGCTTCTCAATGCTCTTCCATCTTCTTGGAAGCAAACAGTAACACCGCTGAAGCATACTGAGAAATTTCCTATGGATCTTGATCCATTAATTGCCAAGATTGAGTCAGTTAAGATTGATGGAAGCTTAAAAACAATGATAGAGCAGCCTCAATGTCTCAGTACCAATATGTTGCATATCCAGCTAATACAGTGGAGAATGCTTTTGTTTTAAACAATGAGATGCACCAGAAGAAGAGGGTGAGTTGTTTGTTGTAGCAGGGTTCTTTACAGATTCTTCATATACAAGTGCTCTTGTTTATGCATCTTAACCTTAGTCTCCTCCTAAATCTCAAAAATCTAAACCTCAAACTGAGACTCCATCTGTTAACTCTACTAACACTAGCAATGTTTAAGATGTTATTAACATCCCATTGCAGGATGAAGAGTCCAAAACCGCTTTTACTGCCTTTATGGCTAGCTTTCAAACTTATCAGGGTTGTCACTTGACTCAATTAGATCTTAGTTTGCAGGACTTATTTCTAGATGGATCCAGATGATGTGGAGGAAATGGATCTAAACTGTCAAATGGTAATTATTGCATACAGGACTCAGAAACACTCTTATGTCAATAGAAACTGCAATCCAAGTGCTAACAAGTCTGTTGGATTTGACAAGTCTAAATTAAGGTGTTTCAACTATAATAGCTATGGACACTTCTCACAGGAATGCAAAGCTCCCACAAAACAAAGGAGGAAATGGCCAAGCTAGTTCAAGCAATCAGAGGTTTCAACAATCATCTCAGAAGTCATTCCAAAGGCATATCAAAGTCTACCAATGCCTAAACTTAAAGATGAATCTACGTCATCTTAAGAGACAAAGAAAGCTCTAGTTATTAGCATTAAGGATGGATATGATTGGAGTGCTTATGCAGATCAATTTACTGCTGATCTAACCTGTAGTCTATCTCTTATTGCAAAAGTTCGAGGAGAAGATTGGTCAGAGGATTATGATCCTAAAGCTGAAGGTAATTCTGAGAATGAAGAGGAAAAATATGACTCGAGTGATAAATCTGATCCTAAAGAGGATTCAGAAGAAGTTGCTTTGATGGCACAGTCGGATCAACCAAAGGTTGAAAATTGATCTTCTAATTCTGAGACTTCTTCACCTAAATATCCTGAAATACCACCTGAATTCAGAGATAAACTATGCACTAAATCTTGCTTTGAACATGTAGAATATTATCAAACTTACTCATACAAAATCCGTGAAAAGCACAAGCAAGAGCAATTAATGCATAACAAACTTAAAACTATCATAAAATATCAGATGAAATGATCATTTCTCTACAAACTTCATGGAATAAAACTTTGAAAGAATTAGAAATTGTTTCAAAACAACTTGAAGAAATGACTAAGAACTTAGAACAGGAGAAAATAGCACATGCTACCACACAAGTTGATCTTTCTAAAGTATAAAATTCCAAAACAAAATTATGGAACAACTGGTAAGTGAAAGAAAGGATAAACAAAAATTAGGATTAGGTTTTACACACGAACCAATGCTTGAATCTATAACTAACACTTTACCAGAGAATTTCAACACGCATGATCACTATCCTGAAAATAAAGGTAAACTCAAAGCGTTCCAAAACAAAAACAAGATTTCTGATAGTGAAGAAGAGAAAACAAATGTAGAAATCTTTGAAGAAAAAGATACTTAAAAGATCAAAAATGGTCATCCGATAAAAGTTAAAACATATGAACCAAAACATAAAAGTAAGAAAATTTTTGTTCCAAAAGGATCTATGTTGGAAGAAGTAATGAACAAAAACAAAGATAAAGCAAAACAAGAAGAAGGAACATCGGAGGATTCAAACTCTTGTGATCTAAAAAAGAAAGAAAATAAAAAATAATCTTCACCTGAATATGTTCAATCTCAAATAAAATTAAGTTCTTCAAAATCAAGGAACCAAAAAGTTTAAGCCAATAAAATTTGTGTCTGCAGGTATGTTGAACATGAACTCAATTCAAGAAGTTAAACAAACTCCTAAGAACAAATCAAACTCTGATCTGAAAACATGTTTAGATTCAAAGTGTTCCGCTTTCGTTAAACAATTTGTATCTATGGAATCAAAGAATGAAGTTCATGTACAAAAGCCAAAAATTAATATGACAAAGAGGAAATTGTCAAACCAAAAAAAATTTGTCAAACCAAAAACAACAAGTTAACTTTTTAACACCTAAATCTAAACAAGGATCATACGTTGCCTCAACATCAAAAGTTAATAAACAGTTGTCTAAAACACCACAGAGGCACTGTGAAATGTGTGACATGTATAATCATAACACTACTGATTGATTTTTCAACAAATACTATCATATATGTGATATGAGAAATCACTCAACAACAGATTGTTATTTTAATAAGTATCATACCTACTATGATGAAAGAACTCACAATATAGAAAACTATTACTTTAGAAAGAGTTCACCAATGACAGGATTTGCCAATACACAATTGAGCAAAGTTATGTTAATCCTTAGTTTTGAAGAAATCAAATTGTTGGGTTTCAAAGATTAACTAACCAACCTTCCTTAGGTTTGAGATCATTCAAAAGAAATGATTCTGTAAGACCAAAACAATACTTTCAAGATCAATTCATTCCAAGGTCTGTTAGAATGAATGATAAAAATGTTGAAAATAAACATTTTTCAAAAGTTGGTCATTCAAACGGTATGAATTTTATTAATAATGATAAAAAATTTGTGCGTAACAGAATGGGTAAATTCATCAAAAAAAGTGTGATTTGAATAAACTCCATTTCAAGCAATTTACCATCATTGATAAATTTGGAAAACCCAAGACAATCTCGGCTTGGGTAGATAACTCAACTTAATTTCTTTGTTATGCAGATACGCCCGAGAAGGCCTATCAACACATGGTATGTGGATAGCAACCTCACCGATGATGTGTATCAAAGTGTATCAAATGGACGTAAAGGGTGCGTGCTTGTATGGACCAATCAACGATGATGTGTATGTAAAGCAACCTCCGGGTTTTGAAGATTTGGAATTTCCACATCGTGTGTACAAGCATAGCAAAGCTTTGTATGGACTCCATCAAGCCCCTAAAATCTGGTATAAAACATTGTCACAACACTTAATCCAATATGGATACACATGAGAGAAAATCGATCCAACTTTATTTATAAAGAAGGATGCTGATGATCTCTTATGTATACAAGTGTATGTAGATGAGATGATATCATAATTGGTTCTACAAGTCCAAAATTGTGCAATAAATTCAAAGAAATAATGAAGTCTTGATTTCAAATAAGTTCCGTGGGAGAAATAAATTTCTTTCTTGGACTTCAAGTCAAGCAATCTGCAGATGGTATTTTCATCAATCAAGAGAAGTTTGTTGACAAGCTCATGAAGAAATTTAAACTGTAAGATTGTTAGTCCATTAGAACTCCAGCTGACGTAAACACTAAGATTTAGCCTGATCTTAAAGGAAAATTTTTAGACCAAACATTATACAGATCTATGATTGGTAAGGCCAGACATAATGTATGTTGTTTGTGTCTGTGCCAAGTATCAATCAGACCCGAAGGAATCTCACTTAATTGCTATTTAAAGAATATTCAGGTATCTCAAAGGTAAATCAACTTTAGGGCTATGGTATCCTTATGAAGAAAACTTCGAGTTACATGGATATACTGATAGTGATTATGGAGGATGTTGTCAAGATAGAAAATCTACTACGGCTGATTGTCAGTTTTTAGGACCCAGATTAGCCTCATGGCAATGTAAAAAACAAACAAATGTCTCTGTTTCAACTGCAGAAGCTAAGTACATAGCTACTTCATCAGGTTGTTCTCAAATCCTTTGGTTACAAAACCAACTACTGGATTACGGGTTCAACTTTCTTAAAACTCCAATTTACATTGATAACACAGCAGCTATGTTCATTACAGCCAATCCTGTCAAACGTTCAAAAACAAAACATATCAAGATTTAATATCATTTTCTTAGAGATAACTCTAAAAAAAGTTTAATCATTCTGATTCAAATTGCAACCGAAAAACAGTTGGCAGACTTATTTACTAAAGCCTTCTTACCAGGACGGTTTGAGTATTTGGTAAATTCAGTTGGTCTTATTAACAATGTGTAAAAACTGGTTTTTTAGGTATTTCAGTTAATTGAGTATTAATATGATCAGAACACTACCTTAACTGAATAGGACATATCAAGAGAACCTGTCAGAGTTAATTGCCTGATTGTATTTGGTGTGTGCATGTTTCTTAGAAAAAGTAAAACCAAATACAAAAATAGAAAATTAAAATCAGAAGATAAAAACATAAAGCAAAACAACAAAAATAGAGTTTTTCTTTGTTAACTCATTATGTAGGAATGAATCTGTAGTTGGATTAGTTGCATATTTCACTTGACAATAAAGTCTGA
>BJCO01411616.1:0-10101 GCA_018326465.1 Flaveria floridana | reverse complement strand
TGCTTTGAGTGCAGATGAAGCCATAAGTGAACAACCAAATAGAAGATGACAAAAGGTGGTAGGTCCTAACAGGCTGACCCGTTTTTAAAGTGTATTATGGCTCCAACCCCAATGCTAATTACGCGGTTGTTAGGAGCGGAACGGTGCTCAAGAAATTAAATAAAATAAAATACTCACTAATCTTATATCAATAACAACCAAATGCAGGGCAAAACATGGACACACATGCTGAGTTAATTAACCTCCGAATTTCATTGCTTAAAGCTTTTTGGTGGAACTGACCGTGATTGTTACTTACCACCTTTTGTGCTGTTGTTTTGTTTGTTGATAAATGGTATGAATCATGCTAATATTGTTAGGTTCTGCATGATTGGGTTTAGGTTTTGTCCTTTTAAATAAGTGCATTACTTAACCATGAGACCCCTATTCTATTAACCAATTTGTCCTGTATTTATCTATCATCCTCAGCAAAGTACTTGCTTACAAAATCTTCCCAAAATACATAAAGAACAGATAAAATCACTGATATAATTATCTTTATATCATAAATAAAAGATTTAACGCAGGAGACTTCTCACGGCTTGAATTCATTACCATAAGCGGGCTTAAGGTAAAAAGCAGCATCCTACCAGTAATTTCAACCGAGTTACTCTAACTTCTCAATTTCGTTTCCACCTACTTGAAGTATCAATTGGGGATTTTGAAAATGAGTCGGTGACATCTAGAATTAGTCGTTAAACAAAACCACACGTTCCAGCATTTTATTTTAATTTTATTTAACCAAGAAATGAAACAAAATAAAATATGTTGACTTTTCGGTGTGGAATGAGGCTGGTGGTAGTAGGCAGGAATATTTCTTCCTTTTTTTATAGATTTTAACGGTCTAATCGTTTAATCTTTTGAACAAGTCTATATATAAGTTCGTGTTGATTACTTAGTTTAACATTCTTTCTGATAAGTATTTTATTTTTTATTTTATTTTAGATAAATTAGTCCTTTATTAAACAACTTACCAACTTTCATCAATTAAAAGGAAGGACATAATGTAATACAAGCTCTTAGTTTAAGGAGATCTAGCATAGTTATTATATTGTTTTATATACCTATAGCATTCACGCTAGTAAATAACATGAAGGGATTGAAAAGGAAAGCTAATAGAATGCTTAGAGTTGATTTGTTTTAACCAACACCAAGTCTTTTTCTCATCTCAAACATATTAGAAAATTTGGAATGATATCAGATATGAATTATTGATCAAAAATTGTTCACAAAACTTGCGCTTAAATAAATATCCGCATGTTAATCAAGTTTGCTCACAAGCCAAATGCCATAGAAAAGGGGGAAACTCTAACTCTCACATTAAAAGCCAACCTTTTGTGTGTTTATTTTGTCAGTAAAATGTAAGTCAATAAGTTGCAGAATCACGTCACGGGTCAGTAGTCCATGCCACCCATTCCGCCCATGCCACCCATTCCTGGAGCCGGTTCACTAGCCGGCTTGGGGAGTTCAACCACAATAGCTTCAGTGGTGGTCATCAAAGAAGACACGCTACACACAAATAAGAAAACAGGTCAGTAAGCGATCGATATAATATAATCTAACCCACCCATCCCAACTAGAATAGTTTAACTAACCTTGCTGCATCAACTAAGGCTGTTCTAATCACTTTCAGTGGGTCAATGATTCCGTTTTTCACCATATCCACATATTCACCTGCATATCAAGAGAGTTGATAAAGTTTTCTCCATTCCCAAATAATTAATTACTAATGATAACTCGAAATTAAAATTAAAAAAAAAGAAAAAAAAAAGAGAGATAAAAAGCACATGCTCTAACCTCTAGCTGCATCATAACCAAGGTCCGGATCATCCTGCTCTAAAAGCTTCCCAACCACAACCGAACCCTCCACTCCAGCATTAGAAGCAATGGTATGAACTGGCATCTGCATATAGTCAAGTAAATAGACAAAATCTCTTTATCTTATTTACCATATAACCGATATACGACATGAGCAAGGTGACATTTTCGACCCATTTACTTATTAATGGGTTAATTTAGGTTGTGTTTTATATCAACCTGGTCATATAAAAAAATTACTGAATGGGTAATTTGTCAATGTAACCATGTTGAAAATCACTAAAGACCATTTTAATGCATAACGCCTTGTATAATATCATATCCACCCTTTCAAAACACAAAAGGAATCATATTTATCCATTCCATAGTAAAGTCAGTGACTTATAGCAATCTATCTCACTAAATAAATGATACTGCCTTGTATAATATCATATCCACCCTTTCAAAACACAAAAGGAATCATATTTATCAATTCCATAGTAAAGTCAGTGACTTATAGCAATCTATCTCATTGAATAAATGAACAGGAAAACAAAGTTATTACTGTAAATCATCTCAATGCATAAAGTATTTTTCATATATCCAATGAAACAAGCTATTATAACTTATAAGTAACTGATTGATTGTTTATTCACTATAAAAAAGGTTAATATGATACTCTTATGTGTATTGAAGGGATAAATATATGAAATTAGCAAAATGCATATGAAATTAAGAAGTCTTAAAAAAACACACATGAAATTTCCCCCCTTATTTTTTTGTAAAAATTAGCAATATGGGTAAACTAGATCCAGCCTATCACGTTTTGACACATGCTAATTGTGAGTGTTCTGACCTTTAGTGCATTTTGAATAATTTGAACGCCTATTTTCTGATCAAAATTGGCTGTTTGCAACTTATCCAATTCTTTAGATGCATACAGAAGAGCAACGCCACCACCTGCACAAAGAATTGAAGTATGTTATTTGTATAAATGTTCCAATGATTACTTCAGAACAAAAAAAAAAGTTAAACCAAGTTACCTGGCACAATTCCCTCCTCAACAGCTGCCTTTGTGGCATTTAAAGCATCCGTAACTCTATCTTTCTTTTCACCTACTTCACTGTCACTAGCCCCTCCAATCTGAATATTTTTTTCCAAAAATCATCATTCAAACGTAGGCCCTCTCTAATCATATAGTAAAGATTAATGCATAAAATGACAGACCTTGAGTACAGCAACACCACCAGAAAGCTTAGCTAACCTTTCTTGCAATTTCTCTTTATCATAATCAGACGTGCTAGCCTCGATTGCTGATCTTATCTGTCAAACGGTAACAATTAATTTTTTTTAGAATTTTTTCTTGAAAATTATTTTACAAATCCATTGTAGTGGAAATGCACCTGTTCACACCGTTCTTCTATAAACTTCTTATCACCAGCACCATCAAGCACAACTGTGTCATCTTTAGATACAGTGACCTACAACATTAATGACACCAATTATATACCAGCCTTAAAATGAATCACCTGACTATTGTTAATGCTTGAATTGATGTAACAAACCTTTTTACAAGAGCCAAGCATTTCTGGCTCCACATTGTCAAGATTCATACCCAGTTCTTCGGTTATAAGCTGCAGGTTAAATGCAACACACATACAGGATTTGTCACTAATTAGAGATGACAATTTTTTACCCATACAATTTTTGACCCATTTACCTAAAAGTCAGTCAATTTGGGGTTTATTTTATCTCAGGGTCAAATGGCTAAAGTTTACAAGCATCACATAAACATGAAACTTGATGAAGTTGTGGAAACAGTATTGAAAAGCTCACAACAAACTATATCAAATCATTTAAGAAAATTATACTTCTATTTTGATAGCAGAGTTTTGAGGGCTGTGTTGAAAAACCATGTAAATTTTTGCTAAGTTCGCGCATAAGCCCTTCTGCCCTTGAACTTTATTTTTAGATGATTAAATACAAAATACAAGGACTACTAGAACTTCATGGAAAGGTCCTTTTGCAAAGTTTAGAGACTTCATCATATGAAAAGGAAGGACCTGATGGGTCTGCCCAATCATACTGATGGTCTACCCAATCATACCCAAGGTTTAAAAGTACGGAATTAAGCCTCGAGGCGTTTTCCTTTCGCCTCATGAGGCGTAAGCGTCGAGGCGAACCGAGGCGTAAGCCCGAGTCGGAAGAAGAAAAATAAATATAAAAATTATATATCTAATAAAAAATGAAATACAGACTAATTTCATCATCTGATTCATCAAAAACATCATAAACACACATTAAAAAGACATGGAATGTTGGAAACTGACACAAAAAATCTAAAATATCGAAAACAAGCAGAAAAACCCCCTGAGGCGCCACTGAGGCGCACCTGAGGCGCAGCCTTTCTTAGCGCCTCAGCCCTGTGAGGTGCACGCACCATATAAACCCCTGAGGCGCCGCCTCAAACTCGGTTTCTGTGCGCCTCGCCTCGAGGCACGCCTCAAACGCTTTTTAAAACAATGATCATACCCATGTAAAAAAGTGATGCACTACGCAACCGGCCCATTGTACCACCTGTACACATAATATCAGCTTTCTTTCATACAACATGAAAACTCACCTGACCACCAGTAAGAGTGGCAAGATCTTGCAAGCTTGCCTTTCTGTTCTCACCAAAACCAGGTGCTTTAATAGCACAAACCTATGAGAAAGTTGCATAAATTACCAACAATACTTATTCTAGTGATAAAATTTTGAAAATTATGAAAACAATAAAACCTTAATTCCAGCACGAAGCTTGTTAAGAATTAAGGTAGCCAACGCATCACTTTCCACATCTTCAGCAACAATTAACAGGGGCCTTTGTTTCTGAACAAGAAACATAATACAATAATAGATTAACAAACATGTGACTTTATATCTAAACTGAAGATGGAACAATTAGTGAATACCTTCAGTGCCAACTCTAACACTTTGATAACCGAATTAATGTTGGAAATCTTCTTCTCGTGTATTAGAACAATAGGATCATCTAGTTCCTGTAAATCATCAATGAATTTACAACTTTAAAGAATGCATGCATTTAATAGATATGTTTAATAAAATCTATAGACTAATATTCTAATAGAGTAATAATCATATGAACAGATGAACTTACACATTTTTTATTTTTTTGGTTTGTAATGAAATGTGGAGATATGTATCCCCTGTCCAACTTCATTCCCTCAACAACTTCTAGCTCATTGTACAGTGTCTTCCCATCCTACATTAGTTCATAAAACATATATTGGAAACAATTAAACAAACCATCTGATGTTAATTAAAACAAATCAAATTCCATATGGTGAAGATTAAGGGAATCCAAATGCAGCTTACTTGAATGGTGATGACACCCTCTTTCCCAACTTTTTCCATAGCTTTGGCTATCAGTTCACCTATTTCACGTTCTCCATTTGCAGAAATTGTACCCACCTGTTATATTACATTTAATTCCCCATAAATATTTCATGTATGCATATATATAGACATACATGAGAAGCTAAAAATTCATGAGAAGCATTAGAAAGCTTTGATTCACTAAGTTATTGTTACTTCTATGCACAAAATTTATCCGTAAAGATTCTTTTACTTAATTTGGACCCAAACATATAGATATACATATACGAACATAGGATTAAGTTCGTTTGAGAACACCGACCGTTAGATCAAGATTATGGAGGATCAATCACATGTGAACAAATTGTAAGGCAAATGTGAACAGAGGCATGCACATGTGCATTGGTATTCACATTTGATTACTTGATTCTTCATCCTTCAACTTTTGATCTAGGAGTTGTTTCAGATTTTTTGTTGTTTTCAAATGAACTTTATCATGTGCATAAAAACATAATACATACACGCATATATAAATACATATGTGTTTATATATAAGAGAGAGTCCATTTAAGGAAGTGGTGTAGTTACATAACCCCTTATGTATTGTAGTTAAGGCAGAGGTATTCAACACACCTCAATATGAGTATACTTCTAAAATTTATAACATCCTACTTACTCTTACATAAGACTAAAATTCATATTTACCCATCCCACAGTAAATAGTTTGTTTCATTCAAAAAACTAACAGCAAAAGAGAAACATTATTACCGTTAATCATAAAAGTGCATTACGTGCTCTTTGTTTATTAAATAAAACACGTTGTCATAAGTAACAGATTTTATTTCATTTGCTATGGAATGAGCAATACAATTTCTTTTGTGTCTTAAAAGAATAAATATGATACTATTAAACTTCAAACTTAAAAGGACATATATTCCAAATGACCAACCTGTGTGATTTCCTCAGATGTGCTAATCATGCGAGCCCTACTCTTCAAGTTTGTAACAACCGCATCAACCGCCATGGAAATACCTCGCCGGAGGTCCATTGCATTCATACCAGCTGCAACTGATTTGCACCCTTCTGAAAATATTGCACGTGTAAGAACTGTTGCACAAGTAGTACCTGAAACAAAAACAAACAAAAATTTGAGACAAGAGATTGTCAAAATTTATCGAACGGATAAATAAAGCATGAATTCACCATGGAATGAATATTACCATCACCAGCAACATCGTTTGTAGCATTAGCAACTTGTTTCACAAGACTTGCACCAACATTCTTGACTTTATCACTAAATTCAATGCTTTTCGCAACTGTTACACCGTCTTTTGTTACTTTTGGTGCTCCATAACTTTGTTCAATCACCACATTACGCCCCTGCAGAGTCATTGCAAGATAGAACTTTTATCATAAATCAGTGTCTAATTAGCATATTCCCTACATCTTTAAGAAAATAGTAAATTGTATTCAAAATCCCCATCTTTTTGCCACTAGAATTTACAATCAAATAAAAATTCATATGTTATAAAGTACCTTTGGCCCCATAGTTACTCTAACAGCATCAGCAAGCTCTTCAACACCTTTAAGCATTAAAGCCCTGGCATCAACTCCAAATCTGATGTCTTTAGCCGCGTAGTTTCTACTCCAATTCAACCTAGTTCCGATCTGGTTTCGGTATGCAGATACAGATGAGCATGCATAGATAGATGTGTAAAAATCAAAGAGAGATATAACAAGATCAATATACTACCTGTTGAGTTCTGGTGTTTACAATCCTGAAAATCAAAAGAAAAGATAGCAAACTGATTAGACGAAATAAAACATGCGTGGCTAAAATCTTGAATAGATTTTATAATGAAGAGGGTGTTAATTAACAAATCTTGAAATTATGAGATGAAAAAGTACCTAGATTTAGAAGCAAGATTTGCTGCAAAACGATACATGTTTAGGGAAGATGGTAGAAGATGTTCGAGGGGAGATGGTGGAAGAGGGCCTGTGTGTTACAGACGAAAATAAGGAGGAAAAGAGAAGACTCTAGAAGAAGGGCGAATAGGGTTTTAGCCTTTAGGCTTTTGTTTGTTTATTTATTTAAGAATTAAGAGGTGTGTGGAGATGAGATATTGAGATGGGGGAGGAGGGTTTAAGACTTTCAAGTGTTTCCCTATCTAGTAATGTTTTGAAAACCGGACCGGACAGGCCGGTTCGACCGGTTCGATCGGGAACCGGACTCTAATCCGGTCCGGTTCGGTGCTTAAAATCATTTTAACAGTGAACCGATTGTCAGACCGGTTGAACCGGTCGAACCGGCGGTCGGACCGGTAACCGGACCGGTTGAACCGGTAACCGGACCGGTTGAACCGGTAGAACCGGCGGTTGGACCGGTGGTTGAACCGGCTTTTTTATAAAAATTTTTATTTTTTTGTAATTTTTACATAAATACGGTCCGGTTCTTATATACGGTCCGACCGGTTCAACCGGTCCGACCAGTGAACCGGTAAGACGTCCAGTTCACTGTCCGGTCCGGTTTTAAAAACATTACTATCTAGAATTAGAAATACTTTTTCTTCAACAATAGGTTTTAACTTTTTTTTTCTTATTATTATTTTTTTTAAAATTTTAATCGAGATGTGCTGAGAATTCTTTTTAATTTTTTTTTTCATGTAATAAACGCATCACAACTTTTACTAATAATTTAAACAAGAAATTTAGACGTCCACGTTACAACAAATTTGTATGATAAAATTAATGTGGTTAATGAAGTGTTATGGCGTGCTTGTGGACTTTGTTAGTTGCTCTGGCGACATTAACATATATTTACATATGTAGCTGTGTTGCCAAGAGTCTACCAATTTTATTATGCACATTACCTTGGCAACACTAACTGATAAAGGTATGAAATCGATGCATTTTGCATTTAAAGACTGATATTTTTATAAACTTGCTTTTTGAAAAATATATATATAAAAAAGTAAAAGAGAAAATGTAATTAAATTTTAAAAACATAAGAAAATTGAAAGAATAAAAACGGGGCTTTTGAAAAATTCTTTTAGAAAAGTAAAAAAGAAAGAGAGCGTAATTTGAATGAAAACATAAAAAAATAAGCAAAAGAACCTTAAAATATAAGATGTCGACGTTGTGGTTGAAACTCAAGATCCAACCTACAAGTTTCAACTAATTCTATTGTTCTAACGAGTGATGGGGCTTGGGCACTCATATAATGGGGGCGTAGGACGAAATTAAACTTTTTTAGGGGGTGAACTCGCTATATATAAAAAAAATACACTATCTACCTAAAAATTTATATTATCTGATCGAAAATTAACATTACTGACAAAAAAAAGAGGGCGGCCCCCCAACCCCTTATAACCTTCACCCTTGGCTCTAACCACTAGGCTAATTAGACTTTTGAGATCACATCTAAAACAAAATTTATGTAACACGTCCGGAAATGCTTACAAAGAGAAAAGAAAAGAAAAAAAACAAATGACATGGACCAATAGAAAACAAATACGTGGCGTGTTGGTGGAGCACCCTCATCGACACTTGCAAGTGAGATATATAGAATGGTTATCAGTCATTTCATATTAATCCCTATTAACAACTTAACCAATATTACTTTTAATTTTTATTTTTGCTAATAAGAACAATCTAGAAAGCCTAATTATAAAATATTTATGATTGAAAAGAAAAACTTACACGTGAAGTCGAGTGAAAAATAAGTATAAATTAAGTATAATTTTATGATGATTGTGCTATTGGGATTATTTAATTAGTTCATTGAAGCGAAAGTTGGTATTCAATTAAACAAATTGTCGGTGTGAGTTATTTTCAGCTAATTGATTTTAGTTTCGACTATTAAATCCACTTTACCAAAAAAAATATGTAAAGTGAAAATATGAAAATGTGTACGATACAAATATAATTGCATACAAAGTGAAGCTAGAATTATCACCTAAAGAAAGATTTATTCATAACTATTAAACAGTGATTGGAGGTGGATGTGATATAGACTGATGTTTTCATGATTGTAAACTACAAGAAATGCACTACAAGCTGCAAGTTATTCATGAGAGAAGCTGTTGCCATTTCAGTTTTTGCATTCGATAATTACTTAGTCTCCTGGCCATCATGAAAAGTATGAGTCCTTTATTTTCTAGCTAACACTTAAACTTTGTGTACACAATAACTGTTTGTTTATAAGGGGACCTGGTTTGATGAAGCTAAAGTTTGTTGAGAAAGTAAGTTGTTGGTCTTTCTGTGAGATTTGTGAAAGAATGGAAGATAAATTCTGGTAAATGGATGCCACCTGCAGCCAGTTAAATACGTCCTGAAGTATGGTAACTTTTGTCAACATCCGGACCTTCAAAGTCGGATCATGTGACTGCAATCTTCTAATAAAATTGCAGTTGAAAAGATCTTTGTTACCTGTTTTTAACATCTGTGGGCAGCTTCTTTTTCTAAACATGCTGTGATGTTACTTGAATTTGTTAGTTCTATTTGATGCATATGGTTACAGAAAGCCACATAATCATAACAGTTTGTTATTGTCATGCATTGTTATACCAATTGAGTCCAAGAACATAAAATTCAACAAGAATAACAAAGATGAACTTCAAGAACACAAGAAAGAATCTTATTACTTCAAAATGATTACAAATGATTTTTGATTAAAGAGTTAATCTCACCGATTACACATGATCTCTATTTGTAGCGTTAAATGACCAACTAACTCTAACGATCACTTTACACACTCAACAACTAATTGAGAATTTACACTAAAGACCCTAGACTATTTCTTTCGAAGCAGGAAGTATCCTTAGGAAGATTTCCAAGTACACTATAACACAATTAACTCTTCCAGAGCAAACATAACCTTCAAAAGAT
>BJCO01411533.1:0-10521 GCA_018326465.1 Flaveria floridana | reverse complement strand
GTTGGGCATGATGATGTTGCATGTTTATGCATGATGTATGTTATGTATGTATGATGATGCCCTGTACGATGATGCTACTGTGTATGTTGATGTTCCTTATTATGATGTATGTTTATCTTTCCAGTGGCTTTACGTGTTATGTTAATGAATAAAATGAAAGTATTATGTAACGTAAAGTGAAAGATAATGAAAGAGGAACATGATGAATGAATACATGCATTAATGAATGAACGAAAGTAAGAAAGGCTTGCAAGCAAATGTATGGGGTGAGCGGCCCTATTGTTGCAACAGACTCAAAACGGGATCCTTGTTATTCGACCTCAGTAATCGTGGCTGTGTGCCATGAAGAGGGTAAAGCTTGACACTGTGGTTGACTATTTGTATAGAACCATTGCTGCATACCTTAGGTACTGTGGCCAGATGTGCAGTGCACCGTTATAGAAGGTCTATGATAGGCCTAGGTCCAGTACTAGGAACAGAAGGGTATTGCACATGGCAATGGTATACCTAAACTTTACCTTAGGTACTGTGGCTAGAGGTGCGGGGCACCGTTATAGAAGGTCTATGATAGGCCTAGGTCTAGTACCAGGAAACAGAAGGGTAAGGTTATGGGTTGATGGAAAGGAAAGAGGTAATGATAAAAGAATATGATTGATAAGAATGTAAATTGAATGAACGAAAGTTAAAGGATGAATGATGAAGATAATAATGGTATTATCTATGTGCACGTATGATGTATAATCGCATGAAAGTAAAGAACAGTTTTAATGAAAGAAAAGTATGTTTTATTATAAAACTAGAACTCACTCAGCAACACTGACTTTTATATGTTTCCAGTTGGCAGGTAATGATTGCTGAGGAGGGCACGAGGCGGCTACTCAGCTTTTTTGGATGGCATCCATTCATATAACGCTTTTGTGATATAATGCACAATGTATTTTGTAACTAATTAACGATGTATTATTCTTCAAAAGCCTTTATAATGAAATGATATGTGATTTTTGAATGTTTCCGCTGCAATGTTTACTTAAGATAAATGAGAATGTATATTTTATGTGCGATGATTGACCAGCTGTAAGCATTCCGGGAATGGGGGGCCTTACAGTGCTGAATGTAGTAATAAGGGAGGTCACTCCTATTACTCCAGGAAGTGATAACGATGGTGTTTTCTTATGAAGAGGGTGTTGTATCAAACCATTTAGGTATAACATTGTTCTTGTGATTTGTTCCTATCTTTATAGTAGACTTACAATATTTTTGTTTTAGACATTCTCGTCTTGGGGTGAGTTGGTAGATTAAGCTTTCCTGTAAGGCCCCGTTCCCGGAACGCTTACAGTTAGACATTCATAGCACATATATTTAAAAACATTACACATTTTGCATTAACCAAAAACCATTCATCCCCTTAATATAAAAACTATTGTTAAACAATACAACATTGTTTAAGTTATAAAAACATCGTTTAATTGCATTATAAAACAACAATAATATTATGCTTGAATGGATGCCAGTCTTGCCCTACCGAGTAGCCTCCCCATGTGTCATCCTCAACAAAATTTACCTGCAACTAAAAATGCATAAAAGTCAGCGTTGCTGAGTGAGTTCTAGTTTTAAAATATTGAAATACTTTATACAGTTTACATATGAAAAATACCATTTCTTAATAAAATACTTTCTTTACTTTCGTACGTGAGCATTTATCGTATATACAACAAGGTATAACCTCATTCATCATTCATTATCGCACGTATTCATTCGTTTCATACTTTATCATTATCTTTCACCATTTCTAGATCCTGTCATAACTTTACCCCCATCGTTGGGCACACATCCAGATTATTCCCGACACACAGCCGCCTCATTTCTAGGGTAAAGTGACAAGGATCCTGTTTCGTACTGTAGATCAGTCACCAAGACTGATCCCCCTATGTGTGAACCCTCATGGGTTAGCCAAAATCGCACGCTATTACATACAGTTGAGCTAGCAACTCTCAATGAGTTGTGAACATCCTTTCATTTTGCTTGCAAGACTTTTTATTCATTCATTCTTTATGTTCCATTATCATTATCATTAATCTTTCACTTTCATTATGATAATACTTTACGTATACGAGCATAAACATACCACGTAATGTCACATGATAATACATAATATGGAACATGAAATCAAACCATAAACATTCATAAAATTAACAAATATAAGTCTCAAGTCAAACTAGGGTCAAACCCTACAAATTTTGATCTTTCCTAAATTTCAGAAAAATTCCAAGTGTTTCAGGCGCTTTGGCACTATGCAAGCGTATGAGGCCTGTTTAGGCATTTTTCCACTATGCAGGCGCATGGGCTTACTTAGGCGTTTCAACACTTAGGCGCATGAGCCACTTCGGGCGCATGGGCACTTTTTGGGCACATGGGGTACACTTAGGTGTCTAAGCATAATACTTAGGCGCATGAACTACTGTTCAGGTGTATGGGCTTACACTTAGAAATTCTAAGGCAATACTTGGGCGCATGGGGTACTGTTCAGGCGCATGAGCTTACACTTAGTATTTTCAGGCAATATTTTGGGCTCATGGCCACTATTGGGGCGCATGACCCTAGCATTTACGCTTTTCTAAGGCACAATTTAGGCGCATGGGCCTTGTTTGGGCGCATGGGCAACTGTTTTGCATATTTCTAACTTATTTTCAGTCCCAATCACTATCCTAACATGTTTTTGACCTATATCTATCATTCTAAGCATGAACAACACAAGCAACCATATAACATCCAAACACATACACATATACATATGGTTACATACTTAAAATGATAAAAACATTTGTACATGCGTTTTCAGCCCCAAAGAATTTAAAAACGTATAAAAACCGTGGTCTAGAAACACACTTATTGCAGCAAACAAGCAAATCTCCACCAAACTTGCTTGTACACTAGTTCAAACACCTAAAACAAGAAAAACAAAAAACAAAACACATAAAACACTCAATAATCAGTTTCTAGGGGTGAAACCACAAAGAAACCGAACCAATTATCACTAAAACATGTACCTAAGAAGATTTCATCCCTTCTTCTCCAACAAACCGAGAGAAACTTCTGTTTCTATCTTCATCTTCTTTTTCAGTCGAAAGGCAGGAGGAGTGAGCATGGCATGGGCGGCCATGCTTTTTAAAAAGTGAATCTTTTGTCCTTTGTGCACTATTTGCACAACACCCCCTTTGACTTTTGTCTCTTTCTATTTTCTTTTTGATACTTTTCTTTTCTATTTATTTTGACAAACTTTCAGGTGTTACAAATCTACCCCGTTAAAGAGGTTTCGTCCCCAAAACCTGTCACTCTTCAAACAATTGTGGGTAATCTTGTCTAATTTCTTCCTCAGTCTCCCACGTAGACTCAGAACTCTTTCGGTGTTTCCACTACACACGCACAAGTGGAACCACTTTATTCCTCAGTCTCTTCTTCTTCCGATCGATGATTACCACTGGTTGTTACCCATAATTGAGCAGTTCATCTACTTCAATGTCTTACAGTGGTACAACCATATCCTCATCAGCTAAGCACTTTCTCAAATAAGATACATAGAATGTCAGATAAATTCCACTTAGTTTATCAGGCAGTTCTAATCGATAGGCCACCTCTCCTACTCGCACGATGATTCGGAAAGGTCCTATGTATCCCGGGCTCAGCATACCCCGTTTCCTGAACCGGATGATCCCCTTCCAAGGCGAGACCTCCAACATGACTCTATCACCCACGTTGAACTTGATCGGCTTATGCCTTTTATCAGCATACGACTTCTGTCTATCTTTTGCTACCTTCATAAAAGCTTTGATCTTTTCTAACTTTTCAGTCATAGCCTCGATCACGTCGATACTTCCCAATTCTTTTTGCCCGATATCTCCCCAATATACGGGCGTCCTACACCTCCTACCGTATAGCATCTCGTATGATGGCATGCCTATGTTGGCATGATAACTGTTGTTGTATGAGAATTCTGCTAACGGTAAGTGATCGTCCCAACTTCCTCCAAAATCGATAACTCATGCTCGAAACATATCCTCGAGCGTCTGAATCATCCTATCAGAGTGACCATCTTTCTGAGGATGATAAGCCGTACTAATGTGTAGCCTCGTCCCCGTCGCATCATGAAATCGTTTCCAAAACTGGGATGTAAACCAAGTGTCGCGATCAGACAAAATAGACACTGGTACACCATAAGGATCTACAATCTCCTTGATGACCAAATCCGCTAGTCTCTCAAATGAGTATGTCTCGTAGATCGGTAAGAAGTGATCACTCTTTGTCAGAGGATCAACTATCACCCAAATGGTATCGTACGCCCTCGTCATAGGAGGTAGCTTTGTTATGAAGTCCATGGTGATATGCTCCCACTTCCACTCGGGTATATCCAAGGTTGGATCTTCCCGTATGGATTCTGATGCTCTTCCTTCACTTGTAAATAAGTAAGGCACTTACTCATATACTTCGCTACATCGCGCTTCATTCCTGGCCACCAATAATCTTTTTTCATGTCTTGGTACATCTTCGTGGCACCGGGATGAATCGAGTATCAAGTTTTATGAGCTTCATTCATGATTCGCCCCCATAGGTCTCCATAACGAGGGATCCACAGCGGTCCTTTTCGGGTTCTAACACCGAGAGTGTTCTCATCCAATTCCGCAACTAGACCCTTCATTCGCTCGGAATTAAGGCGATATTCCTTCAACGCCTCATCTTGAAATTCCTTTCACCTGGGTCATCACATCAGCGATCATAACCAACTGATAAGCCTTCACCCGAATCAACTCGGGTCTCTCTTTTCGGCTAACGGCATCATCCATAATGTTGGCCTTACCCGGTTGATAATGGATCTCACAGTCATAATCCTTGATGAGCTCTAACCATCTCCTCTGCCTCATTTCGAGATCCTTTTGCTTAAATAAATACTTTAAGCCCTTATGATTTGTGAAGATGGTGCACTTCGTCCTGTATAAGTAGTGCCTCCAAATCTTCAATGTGAAGACCACAGCTATCGGGATGCGTAGGCTATTACCCTTCCATATTGCATCAACACGCAACCAAGTCCCGAATAAGAAACATCCGGATATACCACTAAGTCCTCACTCCCTTCGGGTAATGTCAAGACAAGAGATTGAGTTAATCTCATCTTCAAATCCTTGAAAGCATTCTCTTGTGCTTGACCCCATACGAATTTCACATCTTTACGGGTCAACTTAGTCAACGGAGAAGCAATCTTGGATAAGTCTTGGATGAATCTCCTGTAATAACCCGCCAAACCCAAGAAACTACGGATCTCGGATGGCGTCTTTGGAGACTTCTATTGCATCACTGCCTCAACCTTTTCCGGGTCCACCATGATTCCCTCAACATTTACCACGTGACCTAAAAATTGAATTTCGCATAACCAAAAACCACACTTAGAGAATTTAGCATACAACTTCTCTCTTCTAAGTGTCTCCAATACTTCACGTATGTGACCGGCATGTTCTTCCTCATTTCTCGAGTAAATTAGGATATCATCTATTGGTCTATTTTATCGATTTTAAGTACAAATGATGGTTTGAATAGTTCAATATCAGAAATAATAACAAACGCAAAGATGGAGATGACTAAGAACAAGCAAAATGTATTGAAATATAAGCAAGTAATGATCCAATACAATCAAAAGAAGAAAGCTCAATATATTTTAGTGAATAACAGCTTACAAATGCCTCTTGCAACACAAATACACGATTAGGGTTTTTGCAAGGATGCCCAACAATGAGCAAGATCAAATCTATATATAACAGTCCTAGTTTCACAGACAGTTTCGCTATGAGCGAAACTGTGTTACCGAAACTATAGTTTCGCCAGGCAGAAACAACAGTTTCGCCGCGTGAACTAAGCTGCTGACTATGAGCGAAACTACAGTTTCGTTCATAGTTTTGCTGGACTACAAAAGTACATAAACTAATCAACATACAAAAGTAAACTAATATTAAACTTGTTACAAAGCAATATAAACATAATCTAATCTAAGGTGAGTCCAACCTATACTTGATCTACAATACTCCCCCTAGGTTGGATCTCACCGTCTTCTCTTGTATTGATTTGTCTACTCGTCTCCAGTCTCTCCCACTGCATCTGATGTATCTTTATCTGCTGCTACAACATCACCCTTGGGAGCTTCAGTAACTGATTCACTCTGGTCACCTCCTGCTTTATTATTAGTCCCTCGAGACGAGCACTAGCTTGCTCAAATTGTGTTAATAAGTCCCGGATATCCATACTCAGATCATCTTGAGCTCTCACCTTCTCAGCTAGCTCCTTCACTTCAGCTCTCACCCCTCGCACCTTGTTAGCAACAACCATAAACAAACTGGCCTCTCTTCTTGTCTCCTCCTCCGCCCCTTCTTTAATTGTAACACTCGGAAATTTCTTTCTTTGAAGTGTCATGCGACTGGAGGCCCAGACGCATGGATATCAGGCGACTGGAGCTTCATACGCATGGAGTCGCATGACTGGAGCTTCATACGCATGACAATCGTACGACTGAAGGTCTAATCGCATGAAGCTCAGATGACTGAAGAGCCTACATGACTGGAGCTCGGGTGACTGGACAAGGGGTATTTAAGGGAGAGGGCAGATCTTACCCTCTCCCATACTCGCAAACTCAGACAGAAAAGAGAGAAAAGAGCGAAGGAAGAGGAAAAAGAGAGAAAGGTGTGATTCGGGCGTGAAACTTGTCGAGCAACTAGTCCAAACGGAACTCCTCATCTTCAACTTGCTTATGTGAGTTCTAGGACCCCGCAATTACGTGTTTTCAATGATTTTGGGGCTGGAACACATATAAAACCCGATTTTGAAAAGTGTATGTTTGACCTATTTGGGTGTAATCATGGGTAGTGTGTTTTAAGTACGATTTTGGACATGTATGAGTTTGTATGACGTCCTAGCATGATTCCCTAAGGATTGGGAGGGTTAATTTGGGCTTGAAATGAGGTTAGAAGGGTTTTTAAGCCGTATGTCGCGGCTGCAGTTCGAGATGAACTCCAGTCGCTGCACAGTTAGGGCTAGGCGACTGAAGAGTAAATCGCACGACTGAGGGACGACTTAAGTTCATACGCACGACTGAGGCTCAATCGTACGACTGGATGTTTAGTCGCATGACAGATCATACAACTGGGAGCCTAGTCGCATATGTGTTCAATCGCACAGGTGCATTCGCACGACTGAGGAACTAGTCGTGTAGGAGTCCAATCGCTTATGTTCAGTCGCATGGAGGCCATGCGACTGAAGCATGCTCAGTCGCCCCAAATAGTGTTGTTGAGACCTTTGAAGTTATGTTGGGTACGATGACGGAAGTATTGCATGTGTATGAACGATGTATGTATGTCAAGTATGATGTGGTCTTACATAATGCTGATGAATGATTATTTGTAAATGTCGATGCTCCTTGTTTCGATACGTGTTTATCTTTCCGTGATTTTACGTGTATGATTAACGGATGAAACGAAAGTATTATGTAACGTGAAGCGAAAGATAATGAAAGAAGGAATAAAATGAAAGAATGCATGCATTAATAAATGAATGAATAAACGTAAGAAAAGGCTTGCAAGCAAATGTATGGAGGTGCACACCCCTGGCAGGTGTTAGCTCAACTGTGATGCGGGCTAGCTACCCCGAAGGATGCACACAGGGTCAATCTTTAAGATTGATAATGAGGTGAGCGACTTTGTTATCGCAACAGGCTCGGAAGACGTGCAATCTTTGTGATTGCTAGAGAGGTGAGCGACTTTGTTGTCGCAACAGACTCGGAAGACGTGCAATCTTTGTGATTGCTAATGAGGTGAGCGACTCTGTGTTGCAAAAGACTCGGAAAGATAAAGATAAAAGTACCAAATGAAAGATGATGAAGATAATAATAATATTATCTATGTGTACGTATGTTGTATGATCGCATTTATGTAAGGAAACCTTTAACGAAAGAAAAGTATGTTTTATTATAAAATTAGAACTCACTCAGCAACACTGACTTCTTATATGTTTACAGTTGGCAGGTAGTGTTGCTGGGGATGGCACGAGGCGGCTACTCAGCTCTTTTGGAATGGCATTCTCCTTTTGATAATGCTGCCACACAATGTGTTGCATGCTAGTGTTCCTTGAGGATCCCGATAAAAGGGATTACTTAAGGAATCTTCTTTAGATGTAGTTTTAATGTTTCTAAACTAGTGGTCACTGTTTATGACCATTTTGTAAATGACAAAGATGTAATACGTTGTAAAAGCTTTTATGATGAAATGAGATGTATCTTTTGAATGTTTCCGCTACAATATTTTATTTAAATATATGTTTTATGTGCAATGAATGACCAACTATGAGGTGCCCGGGAACGGGGCCTTACAAGTTGGTATCAAAGCCCAATTTAAGTGAAACGGGTAAATTTTTAAAATAAACCTAAACTTAAACTGAAAATGGGACGGAAAAGGGAAGAATGCCAATCTGAGTAGCTGCGTGCCATCAGGTATTTTCTTAAAGTTAACTGGTACTATGTGCGCATGTAATGTGGTTTATGTGTATTGTTAGACTTAAATGCTAATGTAGTCAGGACAGGTAATGCTTGAGGTGCGAAGAGTAAAGTAAGTGGCTAATCACAACTGGCTACTGTAATTAGGGACATACTGTACTTGACATAAACTGAGTTATTTCCTTGAATGACAGTGTTGGTATTTGAATCTTTCAGTGTGATAAAAGATGGTCGGTGGTAGATCATCTAAAGTTTCATGTGGTGGAGGTGGTGGTGGACGTGGTGCTGAACCGCGAGCCACAAGAGGAAGACCTATGGTGGAGAAGGAGGTTCCTGAAGAATCCGAGACCACTCAACCGGAGGGGGTAGACAAGAGCGTTGATATGAGGGCCTCGGTAAAAGAGGCAGTGGTCGAAGAGGTGCACCAGGTCATGCAGACGATCTTATCATCTGTAGTGACCGAAGTGATAATGGCTGTACGCAAAGACGAAAGGCGAGGGAGGAACCGGTCCTCAGGGAGACAGCAGCAACCAGAGCCGGAAACGGTTCTTTTTGATGATGAAGAGGGAGAGGAGGAGGAGCATGTACAGGAGACAACACGGGGTTGTAACTACGGGGCGTTTATGAGGTTCAAGCCCCCTACTTTTGATGGTACTGGCACCGCTGCTGCTGCTCGTCAATGGGTGAGAGAAATGGAGGCTGTTCTTGATATCAGCGAGTGCTGGGAGGACAAGAAGGTGAAGTTTGCTACCCACTCTTTCACGGGTCCGACTTTATGCTGGTGGGACAATATAGTCCAAGCCGAGGGTAGCAGGGCCATTGGAAGAATGAAGTGGTCCGAGCTAAAAAGGATGGTGATCGAGGAGTTCAGTCCTCATCGAGAGATGGATAAAATTGAAAGTGAGTTCCTGTAGTTGGAGGAGGGGACGATGACCCACCAACAGTACACCACTAAGTTTAACGAGATGGTGAGAATGGTGCCGGATCAGGTGACGCCGGTGGCTCGAAAGATTAATCGGTATATTCAGGGGCTGCCAGCTGACATTCGCAGGCATTTGATCTTTGCTCGACCGAGTACCTTTAGGTCGGCAGTGGATTTGGCAGGGAGGTTATATGATGAACGGGCTGTGGTGGTGGCTGAGGGTAGTAAGAAGGGAGGTGGAGAGAGAAATTAGCAGGGGAAAAGGTTTGGTCGAGGTGATACTTCGACGAGTAACAAGAAGGCACGGGTGGATGATCGCCGTGTGGTCATGTCAGGTGCAGGGTCGAGAAGGTGTGGCAAATGTGGGAAAAAGCATGGTGGCTAGTGCAGATGGGGGTTGAATGTTTGTTTTAGGTATGGGAAGACAGGGCATATGGCTAGAGATTGTAGGGACGCGAGGTGCTTCAAATGTGGGGAAAGTGGTCATATGAATAAGGACTGTAAGAAGCCGAGGGCTGAGGGTTCTGCCGTGAGGAAGACAGGGGGTGAAGGACAGAGGGCAAGCACTAGGGCATTCACGATGACGCAAGAAGAGGCTAGGACGGACCCTGATGTTGTGTCCGGCACGTTCCTGGTGAACCAAACTTTAGCCTCTGTATTATTTGATTCGGGCGCCCGTAGGAGTTTTATTTCTGATGCTTTCTGTGCCAAACTGCCTGTTAGAAGTAGACGTGTTGACATACCGTTTGATGAAGAAACTGCGATAGGAAAGTCTACCTAGATTTCTGAGGTGATAAAGGGTTGTGATGTGGAATTAGAGGGCCACAAATTTCCGGTTAGACCCTTTGCGATGACCTTAGGTGGTTTCGATTTGGTTCTTGGGATGGATTGGTTGGCGGACTTCGAGGCGAACATTATGTGACGTAAGAAGATGATTCATTTGACAACGCCCAACGGTAGTTCAGTGACAATTTATGGTGATCGGGTTACTACAATTCCGAAGGTGATCTCAATGGCGGTGGCGGGAAAGTGTATGAGGCGCGGATGTAGCGCCTACTTATGTTATGTGAAGGAT
>BJCO01411511.1:0-13209 GCA_018326465.1 Flaveria floridana | reverse complement strand
GAAAAGTCAAACGTCAAGTTCGAGACGAAGAACCGAGTGAAGATATTAAAGATATATTGTGTTTGAGACTTTATTGTATTAAATATATTTTGTGTGAACAAAACATATTTTATCTTGTTTTAGTCTTGTTTTAGTCAAGTTTAATAGTCTAGGGGGCCAAATGTAAATAGTGAAAGTTAGTATAGACTATAAATAGCCTAATTGTAATTAGAATTGGTTGATGGTTGAATGACCAAGAGATTGAGGGATTATTTGTAAACACATATTTTGCAATCTAATTGAAGATCAAAGGGGTTTTGATTGTGATTATCATATTTTGATCTAATTCTTCATGATTTGATTCAAGTGTGCTTATTCCTGGATTTACGCATTACACAATCCAAAAGGCATTCACTGATAAGCAAACGTGCCAAATGGACAGGTGAATGTCATTTTCTCTTGATCGTTGGGAGCAATAGAAATTTGGAAATATCCTGAGAAACCATCGAGGAAACAATAGAATATTTTCCAGATAGTCTCTCAAGCATATGGTCGATGAAAGGCAGAGCGAAGTGATCTTTCCTTGTGGCGTCATTGAGTTTGCGATAGTCGATGCAAACTCTCCATCCTATAACCGTACGACTTGGAATAAGCTCATTCTTCTCATTAGTTACAAGAGTCATTCATCCTTTCTTTGGAACAACTTGGACGGGACTGACCCAAGGTGAAACAGAAATAGGGTAAATCGAACCGACATCTAGCATTTTGATTACTTCTTTCTTCACTACCTCTTGCATGCTTGGATTTAAACGTCTTTGAGGTTGAATGATGGATTTGAAGTTCTCCTTCATCAGTATTTTATGAGTGCAAAAGGATGGATTGATTCCCTTGATGTCCATGATTTTCCATGCAATTGCTCGTTTATGTGCCTTAAGCACATTGAGCAACTTGTTCTCATCATTTGATATGGTGGATGAGATTCTGACAGGAAGTTGGGATGTGTTTTTAAAAAAGGTGTATTCAAGATGAGAAGGAAGTTCTTTGAGCTCTAAAGTCGGAGGGTCTTCGATAGAAGGTTTGGCTTTGGGTTCTAGTTCTTGTACGATGATCTCAAATGCTTCTTGATAGATGATGTTCCATCAACTTCTAGTTCTGGAATGATTTGATTCTCACATGTGAGTTTAGTGGTTTGGACTTCTATTAATTGAGTGTTGCAAGGTTCAATCTGACGAGTATTCTTCAAATGACAGTTTATAATTGCAGACATCAGTATAATAGAGTGAATCATCATGATGTTGAGGATGTTTCATGGATTGTCCTATGTCAAATGTCACCTCCTCCTCATCCACTCAGAGCGCGAGTTTGTCGGTGCAAACATCGATGAGGGCTCAAGCAGTAGCTAAGAAAGGTCGAACCAGGATAAGAGGAATGTTCTTATCCTCATCCATGTCAACGATCACAAAATCAACAGGAAATACAAATTTATCGATTTTAATTAAGAGATTTTCAACAATGCCCATCGGAAATTTAATAGAACGGTCAGCTAACTGGATGCTCATATGGGTAGGTCTAGGTTCACTTAAGTTTAGCTTTTCAAAAACTACATAAGGCATAAGGTTAATGCTAGCACCTAAATCAGCTAACGCGTTGCTAACAGAAAGATTTGCTATTAGGCAAGGTATGGTGAAACTCCCTTTTGAGGTAGTTTGTTTTGAAGAACTGCAGAGCATTCCTCATTTAAAACTACATGTAATACTCTTCTAGTTTCTTTTTGTTTGACAACACACCCTTTAAAAACTTAGCATAATTTGGCATTTGGGCTAAGGATTCCACCAATGGCAGATTGATATGGAGTTGCTTAAACAACTGATGAAATTAAAGTGTCTCAATCAACACATAATGAAAGCAAAATGATCTTGATAATTATGATGATTTCCCCAAGGATCTTTTCTATTCTCTCAAACAATATAATAACATATTTGTTATAGTAGATTCAACAAACATCAAACATGGTGCGGAAACCCATGATTGATGCTTATGATATCAGTGTGTGTGTGGGTGATGGTGTGTGTATGATTGCTAGTGAGTGCAGATAATAATAACTGCTTGTTTGTATTGATTGTTCAAAAGCTTACAAAGGATTGGGGTAGAATGCTATTTATAGCCTATACAAAAAGCTATTTACAACTACTAAACTACCCTTATGTAAATGAAAATTGCATAAAAATAATAATCCTAAGTCTACAAGTTGTCCGATGTGGATGATTAACTGTCCGTTGTGGATGATAAGGTGTCAGCTGTGGAGAAGGATAACTCATCTGCTATGTCTTGGATACTGTCCACTATGAACACTTGTTGTTTGCATGTTGTTCACTATGAAATGTTCATCCGTTGTGGATGAACATACTCTGTGGACAGTTCATCAGCTGTGGACTTGGCATCCGCTGTGTTGTTCATCCGCTGTGGGCAGCATCTCATCCGCTGCAGACACTTGTCAAAAAATTTCTTTTATCTACAAGCTTGAAAAAGAAATTTAAATTACATTAGTGTATGTTATGAATGTTAATGGTACAAATGTGTTAGTCAATAATTGTTTGAATGTTAGAACACATTATGTTTGTTTTATGGCAAGCATTATCCTTTATATGCATTATTACCTTAATGCACTTGTTGAGTCCAACAATACTCCCCCTAAGGATGATACTTCCATCTCCTTTTGTTTGCTTGTTATTGTTTTGATTGTTAGTACTAATGTGTATGTTTTGTTATTAGTTATGTATTATCTTGAAATGATTATGTGATTGACTTATGATGCTTGATTGGATGATAGTTTGTTGGTTATATCATTTGATTGATTGTATGTTTACATGTATGTTTTGTATGGTAACTTGTATGTTTTGTATGGTAACTTGTATGTTTTGTATTGTAACTTGTATGTTTTGTATGGTAACTTGTATATTTTGTATTGTAACTTGTATGTTTTGTATTGTAACTTGTATGTTTTGTGTTGTAACTTGTATGTTTTGTATGGTAACTTATATGTTTTGTTAGACAAGATTGTTTGTTTTGTTTGTTTTATGTTGGAAACCTCTTAAGAATGAGAAGGTCCAGCTTCTTCTGCATTCTTCTGAATTTCTTCAGATGCCTTCAGATACTCTTCAACATCTCTTTCTGTTGCTTGATCTTGTTCGGCTTCTTTTACTTGTTCAGACAATGGAGTGATCTTCAAAGCATTCCTGCAGTTGACTATGTGCTCAACAAAATAGTCAACTGCACTCTTCTGATCATCATACTTGAAATCTATTTTCAGATGAACAAGTTCCTCCAATGTTTATTTGTCAAGACTTTGCACATCAATGTTGCTAACCAGTGTGGTTACAACATGTTTTCCCTTCAAGATCTCTAGATTGTTGTTTTTAGATATTCTCATTCCTGTTATCCCTTCTATGTGTATTAAGGGTTACTGATTTGTTTCCAACCTTTGTTTTAGAGCAGCATTTACATACATAGTTCTCAAAATCCTTAACATGTGTTTGAAATAACAACAATCTCCCTTATACAACACATCTTCAATTGCTGGGAATGTCTTGGTCTTTAGAAATAAGACATATGATGGATGGAGTAGCTTTATCTCCACAGGGTCAAAAATCCTTATATCAACTGCTTCTTTCCCTTCCAGCTTTCTCTCTAACACCACTTCAAAGTGGGTCTCATCATAGTACCATGTGGTGATTGGATGTTGATCTTGATTGCCATCTATTTTCCTCATAATCAACTTCAATTCTGATGGCCTTAAAGGGTAACCAACCCTTTCAAGAATGTCTGCATCAATTTAGGAAGATGATTATTCTCTTACTTGCTTTTGTTTTCTTCCCAACTGATGTTTTTTTCTAAGCTTTTCGATATGCAGCTTATCTTCTCTATCAGCTTTAGCTTTCATTTCATGATGATGTCTGTTCATGTATGCTCTTATTATATGATAGAAATCTGCTCCTCTGGGATTGTTTGTGATTGACCATTCTTAATTGCATCAGGTCCAATCTGTCTTCATAGCTTAATGATCCCAGTTGGAATATGTATGATAAGTACTGGACAAGTCCAAATACTCTCTTAATTAAGACTGCATCCCAGATTTCATCATATTTCCATGCCACTATCTTTCTTTCATTAGTTTTTACAGGAGGCTCAGATGATGATGATGTTTGATCCTTGGATGAATCTTTCAAGGTTTCAGCAAATTGTTTGATTAACTCCTTTTGTTTTTCTGATAATGGGTTCACAGGGACAATGCTTGTTTCCATTGTTTATGTGTCTGAAGTATGAAAGTGTTGTCTTAAGATTGGAGAATAGTGCATGCTTTCAAATGGATTTGATTCTTGAAAAAGCTGATCCATTGAATAAGGTTCCTCATAAATAATGATTGCTCATTCAGACTCTTTTGAGCTTGTTTCTTCAGCTTGAGTCATTATTTGTTCTTCAAACTCATCACTCTGGTCTTGTTCTTGACCATCTGAATGTTCTTCCTCATTCAGAAGAGTGTTTGTATAATCCAATTCATGATTCAGCCTTTCAATTTCTTCCTTTTGAGTAGAAATAGTGCTTTTAAGCTCATCTATCTCCAGATCCTTAGATTTTGTTTGTTCTGTTAAGTATACAATATCAAGACTTACACTACTTAAATCTTGGTTTTTCACTTGCAGCTCTTCTTTTGCTTGTTTAAGTTGTTCCACAACTTGAACAATCAACTTTTGAGTTGTCTGATCTGTTTTGAGCTTGTCTATCTCTTCATCTCTACTTTTCAGCTTATTTTTTAGCTTTCTAGCTCTGTTGTTTATTTTTTAATTAGTTTGTTATACTCAGTGAATAAGAACACTTTTGAGTATTCAATCTCTTCCGCAGTAGGCATCTCACTACCTTGTACCTCTGTCTCCATATGTTCACCATGAGCACTTAGTTCTTCTTGAGACTGCTCATGATGAGAAGATGTTCCAACTTCTTCTGGATGACTTGAATGCTCTTGCAATAAAGCATCTATGTCTCTCAAACCAGCATCTATTGAGCTTCTTCTATTACTTGTTCTTGTTATTGACTAAATGGTTTTGACTGTTATTCAATGGGATCATGTAAAATGGGTGTTGGTTCAGGAGCAGCTTGCTCTTCTTGAATGATAGAAACTTGTTAGATGATATGTTCTTGCTGAAAACCATGTTGAAACGTCATCTGAAGTTCATCTTGTCATGGAATCCTTAAGAAGATGTCTGGTACAGGAATGTTGTAATCAATCATGTGTGCTGGAACAGGCAATTCAGCACCATGGTACAAGCTAGACTTTATCCTTGTGAACACATGTTCATTAAAATGAATAGGATGAAATATTGCACCTTCTCTTGGAATGTTTGGTAGAAGATCATCAATAATCATCTGAAGGAATCTTGGAAACATCTAAAACTTGTTCCTCACCTCAGTTAAGTTATAGACCATTCTATTCAACACTTGTGCAGCAAAGTTGAAAGGTCTTCTGGCTATAATGCTTGCAATGGCTGATGAACTTCTTAAAGAAGTGGCATCCCAGCCAGTCTTTCTATTAGTCATAAGTTTTTTATAAGTGTGCATTAAGAATATGAATTGGGCACACATATATAACTTCTTGATCTGCTTTCTTTCAATAGTGCTAGTATAGCTAATTTGTCTGAAAACATGCAGTACATAGTTTTCATCAAACTCAACTGGTCCTTGGGCATCTTCCTCTCCTAATTGAAGGACTCTCCTTATGATTTCTTATGTGATTGTTATCTGATGATTATGGACAGTAGATACAACCACTTGTTGGCCATTCATCTGTTCTAAATAAGCATGAGTCTAGAATTGGACTATATGGTTTTCATATATATCAGGCCTGGCTGTCATAGCATGAATTACCCTCGTCTGTCTGATTGCTTGTATGATGACTCTGTAATTCATAGCCTTTGGTGAACCTGGATCAAGAAAAGCACAAAGATTGTGATCTCTGACAAACACTAGGTCTGCCATATCTGCAATGAAGAGATTAATTGTTAGAATAGGGTATGCTAATGATGTGTAATGATGAAATAATGATTTAGTGTATGTTAGAATGTTGTGTTTATTATGAGATGTTGAAATGTATGATTAAACACTTGATATTGTATGATCTTTGCACTTATGCAATTGAACCAGTTTGGCTTTTCAAATGTCAACAGTTTGTCAAATTTGATCATGCAAATCTTGTATGTTTTCACTTGATTTTATCCAAATTGTATTGTATAATGTTTGTTTATCATCAACAAGTTGTTTTTAATCATTCCATACATCAATTTCATCTCATATCAATATATTTATGAATTTCAGTTTGACTAATCAAGTCAACCTTGACCATTCAATGCATATTCAATGAAAATGCATTTAACGTTTGTATGATTAATGTCATGCCAAATCAACTGACTTTCTTGTTTGTTACATCATTTGAACATGTTTACTAAGTTATAACACATTTCAAGTGACTTTCAACATTTTCAAAGATCAACACCAATTTTTGTATGATTTTGACATGAACATCATGACTGTCCATGAACCCAATAAACACTTAAACAAATTAAATCAAAACAACAGTCCTAATACATTCGACTAAGTCCTATTAACACTTATTCATGCGCTGTGGATCCTTAAAGTTTGTTTTGTTAATTTATCATACACAGGGGATGAACATTTGTTCATGTGTTGTATAAACTTGTTGTTCAAGTGACTTTCATACCAGATGAACATTTGTTCATGCGCTGTGAAATATCATTGTGTTTATAGCGGATGCCTTACCAACATCATCCGTTGTGGACATGTTTATTCTTTTCCAATTTCCAAGTATATTGTTGCTACAGCGGATGAATGTTTGTATGTCCGCTGTGTGTACTTGAAAATTATTTTGTTTGTTTGAAATATTAATTTTTCTTCCAAAGGATGTTTGATTTTCTTCCAAGACATAGTTTTGATAAAATTATCTTCTGAAGCCAAAATATGTGACTAATGATATTTTGTTTGTTTTAAAATGTATACATGATCAATATAGGGATGTTTAGGATATCACTCACAGGCAATGTTGTGCATATGTATGTGTGTCAAACTGTTGTGCTTGGGTGCTGACTTGACTTGGCTTTATTTAAAATTTCAAAATTAAAAAATTTTAAAATTTTGACCTTTATTAGAATGCACTTGTTTTGTTGACATTGATATTTCCATGTTCAGATTCTCCCCCTAAATTTAGCATATTTTATAAAAACCTTTTATAAAATTCAAAAATTTTAGATATGTTTGAATGGAAATTTATCAAAGTCCAAATTTATTGGTTGTGTGATAAGAATTTAGCAAGATAATACTTTATCTTACTGAGAATTTGTTTTGCTTTGAAGGTTAAAACATGAATCATTGCACATAACATGAGATCATACTAGTCTTAAATCTTCATAGAGTTATTTGATGAAGTTTTAAGAATAGACATAGACTAATACAATATTGATTGTAGATATTTGGATCCACTTAAACTCATGCATGGTATTAATGATTGATTAAACAGTGAGTGATTAGCATGTTTTGGATTTGATTGTATGATATGTATGTACCCCACATCTATTTGTATGTTAAAATCAATCCTCCTCAAGATATACTAGCAAGCACTTTTAATACTTAGTTACTAGTTACTTAGGAGTATAAATGCTCAATTGATCCTTTTGTGTGATCCACATTGGGATTCTTTTGCACTTCACTTTGGAAGTTGATCCTCTTTGGGATTCTTTTGATTGTTCATCCTTAATGGATGTGTTCCTCATTGGGAATCTTTTTGGATCATGATGTTGGTCATTCAGGCCTATGCTTAGCACAATAAAGAATGCCATGATGTACTCCGGGTCTATGATTATCATAACAGAGGAGACAATTGTATGATGGAGCAATTTATAAACTGTTTCACTTGGTGTATTGTAGTTACTGTACTAGTAACCTATATTGGATAGACCAATACTTACCATAAACAAAGATATGTTGTTTACAACACAATCTTGAGCATATAGTTCTTCACTGTTGTATGTGTTATTAGGTGTCCCATGCTGAGCCTATCCACATATCAATCAAAGTATTGTCAGTCTTTATTAGTGAAAAGGACTCTAGTGAAGAAATAATTTAGTGTACTATCATATCTCATGAATTGCTATGTATGATTCCAAAATGTTTGTTAATTCAATAACATGAATGTTTGTGGGATATCTTGACTTTGAAAGAGATTTGTTTGATGTAAACTTAGACTTTTACAAAATCAAGATTGTATGATTTAATGTTTTTGCAAAACATTACTCGTTTAATTCATAGTTGATCATACCAAGTGACTGAACCAGAAATTCAAATCTTGTTGAATCAAATGGTTTGGTAAAAAGGTCAGCAAATTGGTTGTTTGTATGAACTTTGATCAACTTTATCAAACCCTTTTCTGAACAATCTCTCAGAAAGTGATATCTGATATCTATATGTTTTGCATTAGAATGTTGAACTGGATTGTTAGTAATAAACATGGCAGCAGTGTTATTAATATGTATGGGTGTTTTAAGAAAATTAAAGCCATAGTCAAGCATTTGGTTTTGAATCCAAATCACTTGAGAACAGCATGCAGAAGCAGCTATGTATTATGCTTTAGTTGTTAACACAGAGACATTGGTTTGTTTCTTGCACTACCAGGAGATCAATCTAGATCCAAGAAACTGACAACCGCCAGAAGTGGATTTTCTGTTGTTGTTTCATCCACCATAATCACTATCTGTGTATGCATATAAAGAGAAATCTCCATCTTTGGGATACCACAAACCAAGAGCGGGTTTGCCTTTCAAGTATCTAAAGATTCTCTTTATAGCATTGATGTGTGATTCTTTTGGATCTGCTCGGTATCTTGCACATATGCAAACTGCATACATGATATCTGGTCTACTTGCTGTTAGGTATATTAGGGAGCCTATCATGGATCTATAAAGCTTCTGATCAGCTGATGTGCCTTCGTATCTAGACCAAACTTCAATCCAGTTGCAAATGGTGTTTAGCGTGATGTACAGTCAGACATATTGTATTTTTTCAAAATCTGATGAACATACTTGCTTTGGTTGATGAAAATTCCCTCAGTCATTTGTTGAACTTGAAGACCAAGGAAGAAGTTAAGTTCTCCTATTGAACTCATTTGGAACTTTGACTGCATAAGAGTTTCAAACTCTTTGCAAAGATGGATGTTTGTGGAGCCAAAAATGATGTCATCCACATAGACTTGTACTACTAGCAAGTCTTGTTCTTTCTTCTTTAAGAACAATGTCTGGTCTATTTTCCCTCAGGTATACCCATTCTATAGTAGAAACTTGGATAAAATTTCACACCACTTCCTAGGCGCTTGATGAAGACCATATAGAGCCTTATCTAACTTGTAGACTCTATGAGGGAATTCTAGATCTTCAAACCCCGGTGGTTGAGCAACATATACCTCTTCATCTATCTTTCCATAGAGGAATGCACATTTTACATCCATTTGGAAAACGGTGAAGTTTTTGGATGAGGCATATGCAAGAAATACTCGGATGGCTTCAAGTCTAGCTACTGGAGCAAAGACGTCATTATAATCAATGCCTTCTTCTTGAGTATATTCTTGGGCAATTAGCCTTGCTTTGTTTCTAATGACAATTCCTCTATCATCTGCTTTGTTTCTGAATAGCCATCTTGTGCCTATGGCATATTGACCTTCAGGAAGATCAACCAGTTTCCATACCTCTTGCTTTCTAAATTGTTGTAGCTCTTCCTGCATTGCTTCTATCCGACTGTTGTCTTTAAGTGCTTCTGTGATGTTTTTGGGTACAGTTAAGGATAAAAAGCATGAATACAGGCAAATGTTGGCTATGTCTGATTGACTTCTGGTCAGTCTGGTATTGAGGTCACCTATGATGTTTTCCAAGGGGTGATCTTTGTGGTCTGGATGTGTCAACTTGATCAACTGGGATAGTTGAATAAAGATTAGTGATTGTTTGTTCTGGTATTGTATGATGAGCAAGGGTATTTGAGGAGGTGGGATTATCTTGTTGTATAGGTTCATGGAATGTTTATGGTGAATCATGAGAGAAGTCTAGGCTTTCATCTTCATGATGTGTATCTGGTAGTGAATGATAATCATCATCTTCTTTAACTATGTTTGGGTAGTGTGACTTTGGTTGGTTGAGTAGAGTGGTCACAGGTGTTAATGAAGATGGTCTATTTATGGTTGTTCCATTGGTTGTTTTTGTTTATTCGGGAGGAGGTGTAACGGTGGTGCTAGAAGGAGATGTAGTTGTTCTCCTTGGAGGATCAGCAGTTAATGGAACATCAATGGTTGTTGGAGGAGGTACCATAGGACATGAAATATCTTCTTGTGTACCTGAAACATCAAAATAAGATGTGTCAAATTATTTTGTCAGTGAGTCAATATCAAACAACCAGTCTGATCCAATGACTTACTTGTGAAAGAATGTTCATTAAAAATAATGTCAGTTGTTTCTTCCACAATATTAAGTCTTGGATTTTATACTCTATAAGCTTTTGAGCTTCCAGAGTATCCAATAAAAAATCCTTCATCTGCTTTGGAAGCAAACTTGGATAATTGTTCTTTGGTGTTTAATATTGAAACAGGGCATCCAAATGCTCTAAGAAATCCAATGAATGGTTTTCTTTTAAACATCAATTCATATGGAGTTTTTGAATATTTTTTATCATTAATGTTCTGTTTTGAATGTAACAAGCTGTATTGATTACTTCAGCCTAAAAAGATATGGGCAATAGAGAGTCAGCTAGCATAGATCTGGCTGCTTCTATCAATGTTATGTTTCTCCTTTCAGCTACTCTATTTTGCTAAGGAGTTCTTGCTACACTAAACTGATGACTGATTCCTTTTTCTACTCAAAAATAAGAAATAGAGTCATTTTTGAATTCAGTACCATTATCACTTCTTAAAGATTTGACTTTAAGATCCAATTGATTCTCAATCGTAGTGATAAATGTTTTGAGAATGTCTGGTGTTTCTGAGTTGTGTAGAAGAAAGAAAACCCAAGTACATCTAGAGTAATCATCTACTATTACAAGACAGTATTGCTTCTTTCCTATACTTAGGATGTTTGTTGGGCCAAAAAGGTCCATGTGAAGCAATTTGAGTGGTGTGTCATTAGAGTTTACCAATTTAGACTTATGAGACACTCTATGTTGTTTGCCTTTTAAACATGTAGTGCAGTGGTCTGTACAGAAAAATTCCCTTTGTGGTAAACCTATTACTAAGTCACCTTTTACTAATTGATTCATTCTGTTATAATTAGAATATCCCAATCGTTTGTGCTATGATTGGGAAACATCTTCTGGTGCTTTTGATAGTAAACATGTTTTAGGAGTAGTTGTTGAAACAGTGTTCATATTAATAATGTATGTGTTGTTATGACGTGGAGTTTTCAAAAGGATACAATCTTCTGGTATTTGAAAACTTGTCTTGAGGATGCAGCAATTGTTGGAGTCAAATAAGGTGGCGTATCCCATATCACAGATTCAGGACACACTTGGAAGATTGAACTGAATGTTGGAGCAGTAGTTAACATTTTCAAAGTTGATTAACCCATTTGAGTCTGTTCCTTTACCAGTTATCTGTCCACCTGTCTTATCACCTCCAAAGGCTACATTTCCTCCATGTTTGCTCTTAAAATCCCAAAGGATGGAACAATTTCCTGTCATATGTCGGGAGCATCCACTGTCAACATACCAGATGTTGTCAGGCCTTCTTTGATGTCCCTAAGAAAACACAAAAATCAATTAGATGGTGCAACCCAAGCCAAGGTGGTCATGGGTTTTCCGTCTTTTCCCACAATGCAAATTTCTTCTAAGATGGCATTGTCTAGTTGTTTATGTTGGATTCTTTATGCCCAAGACACATAGAACATTGATGTGGTTAGTACGTTATGATCCAAGTCGGGTCATACCCGATAACAAGTCTAGCAAACACTAATAAATATTTAATTGATGATATGATCATGGAATTAAATAATTACACCAATTTAGAAAATGGGTTTTCTAAATAAATTATATATGAGATAGAACAACTTATAAGGATATTTTGTTCATGGAAATTATTTGTAATGTTATTTGAGTAGGTTAAATAACATCAAATAATAAAAGTTTGTGTAAGTTTTATAATTAAAAGGTTAATTATACAACTTATTAAGGAACTAGTTAATAAATAATAAGGTGTTTTAAAATGGGTGGGAAACCCATTTTAAAGACAAGTTTCGGCCGCCCCTAAGGGGGTATCTTCGGTCTTTTGTTGCTTTGGAACAACAACCAAATTGATTAGTTCACACAACACATTTTCTCTCTCTCTCTCTCTTACATGCAAGAAGAAGTTTTTCTCTCATCTTTGAAGAAGAACAAAGCTAAAAAAAAGGGTTTTCTGCAGCTATATCCTTGCACGATTTTGGTGTTAAATTCTAGCAAAAGAGGTGTTTGCTTCACACTTGTGGGTATGCAAGCTTGAGGACATCTACTTTGGTGTTTTGGGTCTTTCAAGAAACTCATCTTCTCCTTCTATCTCACGATTTTGACAGCTTTTGGAAGGTAGTTCCATGGTGTTATTTTGGTTGTTTATTTCTTCTTGTTAGCAAGTTCATACACATATATATGATCCTATGTCCTTGGGTTTGTTGAGATTAAGTTATGTGCCTTAATTTTCAGATTATAAAACATGATATTCAGGTTTTATTCCGCTGCGTTTTTAAGTTTAAATGGTTAAACTACTTTGATAATGTGTCTAACAAACCCAACATTGGCATCTAGAGCCGGATATGTGGATGACTAGCTTATATTGTCCTTATGAAATTGGTTTTATGGGACTTTAACAACCTTTTAGGGGCTGTTTTATGATGATATTATCAATCCCCATCTTTCAAAGTTATATCATCCATGCTTATGATTAAACCTTGAAAGATATGTATCAAATGGTTGATTGTGTTGTTTGGACAAAAGGCCCTAAATTCTTGGTTTATGTTGGCTGAAAATTTAGGGTTAAATGGGGTTTTATTTTGTTCTTGAAATGTTCTATTTGGATACATATTTTGGTGCATAACATCGCCTAGACCTGTTTTAGTTTTGGATTTGGTTGTGTTTGGATGATTTGGTCATGTTTGGTTTTATTCATTC
>BJCO01411458.1:0-30964 GCA_018326465.1 Flaveria floridana | reverse complement strand
CTGTACAGTTTATACACCCAGGTATCTTACCCTAGCTGGCCTGTTGAGATTTACATCACATTACCATTTCCAAAAACGTCTCTTTTACTTATTGCCAAGATTATTACATTCATTTACACACCACGCATTTCTTTCTTTTAGCACCAGTTTTAACACATTTTCATTAATCATTTATCCCTCTGTGACCCATTGGAATCATCACCATCACGTAATGATTTGCAATGTTTAAATGCCTATTCTTTATCCCTATCTGACCCACTGGAATCATCACCATCACGTAATGAATAACAATGTTCAGATAATCATTCATTACCCCCATTTTTCCCTTAACAGCTTTACAAACTATTAGAAACTTGTAAACATTACCATCACATTTCAGGTGCTAAAACATTTCAGGTGCTAAAACATTCAATTCATTTATCATTGTATGTGTGCTAGCCTGAATGTTAAAACCAAACATTTGAAAAGGGTTTAGAACTCACCTTATCAACTTTCTCACAATAATCTACACAATCCACGTACACGAGGTAACTAGTCCTTCCTCCAATCAAGGTGTATCTAAATTATTAAATGTTGATTCAGTAACTATTCTCAAACAAGTTCCTTATGCGATTGAACACTTATGCGAATGAGCACCCATGCGACTGGACCTATGCGAATGAACCATGCGACTGAACCTTCATTCGCACGACTAACCACTCATTCGCATGACTGAGTTCTCATTCGTACCCAGTGTTCACTCGTCTTTATTCGGCCTTCTAACCAGGCGACTGGGTTCCCAATCATACGACTGAACCTCCATTCGCACTCAGTCGCACGACTAAACTCTCGTTTGTACGACTGAGGCATGCGATTGAGCCCATTCGTCTGAAACGGGTTAGCAGCTGTGTTCTTGGCGTTTTTGATCCAAACTCCCTCAAAATTTGAGTTTTAACCATCCAAATCATGTCATATTCAAAAAAAATCATATACACATCATTTACAATGGTTTCGGACCATTATTTCATCAAAACTACACAAAAACTTGGATCCGAATTCCCGGATTTTAATTTAGAAATGAACCATACCAATTCAATGATATAAAACACGTTGTTGGATCAAATTCAACCATTTACACAGCTTATAACATCCCTGGATTGATCTGTAATGTTCAAAACTTACCAAAACGGAGTTTAGCCTAGTCGATTGGCAAGAGCAGGGGTGTTTGGGTGTAAAGAGAACAGGGGAATGAAGTAGATGCAAATAGAAATCTGCTTTTCATCTCCTTTCACCGCCTTACTTATTCACATGTGCATCATAAACACCCTACACCCAGTCGCACGACTGAACCATTCGCATTGACTGAATCGTGCGATTGAAGCTCATACGCCTACTATTCGTACGACTGAGTCTCAATCGCACGTAAGGGGTGCGACTGAAGTTCATTCGCATATAAGTCATGCGACTGAACACTTAAACAATCAAACAAACTCAACTTAGTTGATTAATCATAACTATAATATAATTACAAGTCCGGATTTAGAAACCGGATGTTACAATTGATCTGGAGGAACAGGCAATATTAATGTTGGTTCATAGCAAAACACTATTGATGCTCTCACTCATTCATTCAATCAGTCCTTATTGAATGATTATGAGACATTAGCTAGAAATGATACTCAAATACCTGAGCAAAATTTCTTAAAATTGGATCTATCTATACAATAGATGTGATTCCTAGACTTGGGATTCATAACACTCATCCAGCTGAGAACGACATTGGGGATGTCTCACAAGGTGTGAGAACAAGAAGTTAGACCCATAATGTGAATGTCTACTTGTACTCATACTTTCTCTCTCAAATAGAACCTAAGAAGATTGAAGAAGCTCTCAAGGAGAAAAGTTAGGTTGAAGCATTGAAAGAGGAGTTGCTTCAATTCAAGAGACAAAAGGTATGGAACATATGTCCATTGCTACCTTGCCAAGTCCCCATTGGCACTAAGTTGGTGTTCAGGAATAAAAGAGATGATAGAGGTTTGATCATCAAGAAAAAGGATAGACTTGTAGTTCAAGGATACACACAAGAGGAAGGGATAGATTACACCGATGTATTTACACCTATAACAAGACTTAAGGCTGTAAGAATCTTCCTCGCTTTTACAGCCTCCAAGAACTTCACGGTCCATCAACTTGATATCAAATGTACATTTCTGTATGGGGATATCGACAGAGAAGTCTATGTGTGCTAGCCACCTGGATTTGAAGACCCACATCACCCTAACTATGTGTGCAAACTAGATAAAGCTATTTATGGGTTACACCAAGCACCTAGGCTATGGTACGATACATTGTCTTAGTTTCTTCTGAAGAATGGCTACACCAGAGGCACCACAGACAAGACATTGTTCATAAAGAAGTCCAGAACTATATGTTGCTTGTAAAAGTCTATATTGACGATGTGACATCTAGTAATTTTCTATTATAAACTCTGTTAGTTCCGTTAGGTCTTGCATACATGTGTAGTGAGCACACACTAGTTGTCGTTGAACGTTGGAGACTAAATAACACTTATCTATGATAATTAGATAATAAATTAACTAACAATGTTTATTATTAGTTTGTCGTTATGTGATTCATGAATTTAAGTTATAAAAAGATTAGTATGTAAAAAATGTAAACAATGGGGTTTATCTTCTAAATATCTATAAACCCAATATTACCTAAATTAGAACCCTAATCCCCCCCAAACCCCACATTACGGGTGAAACCATCCCAAACACCCTCTCCTTTGTGATTTCAAGCTTGAACAAAAAGAACAATTCAATTTTAATTAGTTCCAAGTGGTTCCAAGGTGTTAGCATGTTCAATTCTTGACTTCTACACGTTTAAAGGTAGGTTTTATCAAGTTTTTCATAGTTTTTTATTCTTGATGAACCCTAATTCAAAATTATGCATGAAAAGTTCAAATTGATGATTGTTAGATGATATAATGTTGATGATTATGATGTATGAATGTTGGATTATGTTGGTTATGCAAGAAATCCATGAATTGATCATGTAGTTCATACATTGCCTAAAGAGGAAACTTTTTCTCCTTGGATTTCATGCGTTGATGACTGTATGGTGTTAGATACATTGCTTTGATGTTATTTTACATGGATTATGCAAGGAAATCATGAAATCTATTGATTGTCATACCTTACTATAAGTAGAAACTTTTATATATGATATTTGGGAATTATGATGAATTGATGATGATTCTCATGTTTAAATTAATGCTATGAACATGATTAGATATAAAGTTGATGAATTTATAAATGATTTGGATGTTAGATATAATTTGCATATTACTTTCCTAAAAGGGAAATTTTATTTTTGAAGAATATTGAATATGATGAATTGGGCATGTTCATGATGTTAGGATCATGTTAGATTATTTGTTTATGATGTCTAATGTGGTGGAATGTGTTAATTGAGTTGTATGGATGCTTGATTGATCATTTAGGAAATTTAGGTTCTTATTGACTATACATGATGATGGATTATGTAGGAGATTATGGAATCATGTTTGGGATTGTAATAGATCATTATTGGGTATGTTGGTTGGTATGAGTGTTGTTGATTAATGTGATTATGATACCCTAATGTAGTATGTTGATCTTGATAGAACTTGAGTTGATGATGTGACATACATGAATTACTTGTATGATTATCATGTGTGATGTATTACTACATTTGACTAAATGGGATTTCAGTTAATGTGTCACCAACGGGTCAAACGGGTCAACTAGGTCAAATGAGTAATATTTTTCAAAACCTTAGGTCAATGTGTCTATTGAGCACCTAGGGTTCTTAAGCTTTCTGTGTACACATACTTATGTACTTGCATGTTCTAGGTAACCTTTGAAGGGTTATCTTTCCATCCATCGTCAGTTCCTTTGTTATTGTTCGTTGTGCACCAGGTGAGTTCATGCCCCATCGTTTTTACTTACTTCCTTTTTAGGGGAGATAGCATACTGTTTTATCTTACAAACACTTTACATTGATAAGTTGCATTTGTATAACATAATGTAGCATACCATGAAAGACCTCATACTTCTGGATCGTTAATAATGATAATGAGCAGGAAATGCTTGGTAGTACTACTGGGCCTGACAAGCCCCACCCTTTCAACTTGATGTCAAACGGGTGCAATATTGTCCTAGAAACAAACATTGTCATAACTTGATATGGTGTGATGGGAGGAAAACAAAAAAAACACATGTCAGCTTCGATCGCAAAATCACTATAGTTATTACTTATGAATATAGACTATTTTCTATTTCAATGCACTTCTTATGTTTTACAACTATTACTGATTATGTTAAACGCAAACTCTTGAACTCACTAACCATTGTGTTGACTCTTTTAGTATGATATTCTCAGGTCGAGGTTAACAGCTGCCCTAGGAGCATGCACGGGTCGAGCATGCATATGAAAACATGAATTATTATACTATGGTTTATTTTACATTCTAGTTTTTGAACATGGTTTGGCACGTGTTTTGCCAATGTTACATTTCTAGTACTTCGGGTTTAACTTACTTACAAAATGCTTCCGCAAATGTTTTAAAGTTACAGACTCTGATTTATTTTAAACGTTGCATATAGTGTCGTTCTAAGTAACTAATGACTGGGATCCTGGTTTGTTCACATGCCTCATGGTAAACCCTACATATGGATTTTGAGAGTATGACAGATTGGTATCAGAGCCATTGGTTATAGAGAACTAGGTTGCATACATACTAGTCTATAACCGCATAATTCATTAGTTATCTGTTATTTGTCCTTTACTTTATACTCATTCACACGTACATCACGCACCCTGCAGTATGGCATCATCATCATCTTCATCCCCTACACGACATAGGCCGTGAAAGGAACCCAAAGTTTTTACTTAATCTGCCCATAGTAGGGACATTAGATCTCGACCACCAATATATATGCCTGGCACGTATCACCCTGGTGAACCCATGATCAAACGAGACATGAATGATCCTTATAATTGGGCATGGTATCACACCATAATTATCCAGATGTTGGAGAAGGAGCACGTTCCATATACATTCCCTCTTTTGAGAAGAGACCCTGAGTTATTACCCTTACCTTGTACCCCTATTAGAGCTATAGCTGCTATGATGGCCTCACATGATAGGCAGTGACAAGACCTTATGGATGAGTTTGAGGGTCTGCACGATAAGCATACGTACATCAGCAGGTTGTATGATGAGATTGAAGACTAATGGCACAATGTGCAGGAAGGATAGGATGGGCAAGCCGGGGAGATTCGGGCCATGCGTGAACAGGTTGCTGCATTGACTACTTCTTTGAAATTGACCCGAAACCAACTACATGAGACTTCAAGGCGTATAGTCTAGCTAGAAAACCAGCTTGAACCTGAGGAGGCCCCAATGGAGGAGCCTCAGGAAGAAATAGAATAACTAAGGAGGCACCAGCAACTACCATCATATCGGCATGGAGGATACGTGGGGAGGTATCCTAAATGTACCCGATGCAACTATAATCACACTAGCAATTGTGACAACTCCAAATGTTAGAGATTTGGGAAGCTAGGGCACGCAGTGAAAGACTGCCATGGCAAATTGATGAAGAAGCTATAAGAAACACAAGAAACACCTTTGAATGTGGAAAAGAAGGGTATTAGAAGAGGAATTGCCCTCAGCTAAAAAAGAATGGCAATGGTGCTAGGAACGAAGGAAACAGCAACAACAACCCTGGTAATGGTGCCAACAATGGTGGTAACAAAGGTGGAGCTAAGGGGAGAGCCTTTGTCATGAATTCAGGCGAGGCTTTAAACGACCCTACTACTGTTACTGGCAAATTTCCTGTTAATGGTTGTTTTGCTACTGTGTTGTATGACACTAGAGACGATAGAAGTTTTATCTCTACTAATTTAGTAGTCTCTTAAGCGATATGGCTTCTATGTTGGAGTCTAAGTATATTGTAGAATTAGCTGATTGTAAGAAAATCATTGTTAGACACATCCTTAAGGGTTGCAAGATACAACTTGCTGGCCATACTTTTCATATCGATCTTATGCTTGTTATACTTAGGAGTTTCGATGTGGTCATGGGCATGGATTGGTTGTTCGAGAAGCAGGTGGAGGACATTTGCACGAGAAGGTCATTTGTATTCCTCTCATGGATGGAAAATTCTTTTAGTTAAAGGTGAGAAGAGTGGTGCTGTGATAGGTATCATCTCATTCATGAAGGCGTAGAAGTATCTACGCAAGGGTCGCTTAGCCATACTAGCCATTGTAACAGACAAGCAACAGGAGGAGAAGAATATAAAGAATATCCAGGTGGTCTGTGACTTTCCAGAGGTGTTTCCAGAGGATATTCTTTGACTACCCCCTCATCGCCAAGTGAAATTCCAGATTGAGTTGACTCCCAGTGAAGCTCCAATCGCTATAGAATTTTATCGATTGGGATCGAATGAGTTACAGGAATTGTCTGCACAACTTCATAAACTATTGGATAAGGGCTTTATCCGACCTAGCTCATCGCCTTGGAGAGCCCCTATTTTTTTGTTAAGAAGAAGGATGTCATATTCTGGATGTCCATTGACTACAAGGAGTTGAACAAGGTCACAGTCAAGAATCGATCCCTCTACCTCGTATTGATGATCTGTTTGATCAACTTCCAGGATCCAGTTACTATTCTAAGATTGATTTAAGGTCTAGTAATCATCAATTGAGAGTCCGAGAAGAACACATCTTGAAAACAACATTCAGGACTCGTTATGGCCATTATAAGTTCCTTGTCATGTCGTTTGGTTTGACTAATGCACCAACGGTGTTCATGGATCTCATGAACCCTGTATGCAAACCCTATCTCGACTAATTTGTTATTGTGTTTATTGATGACAATTGATCTATTCCAAGACCAAAGAGGAACACGAAGAACACCTATGGTTGATCTTAGAACTATTAAAACGAGAACAATTATATGCTAAATTCTCTAAGTGTGATTTCTAGATACGAGAGGTGTAATTTCTAGGTCATATTGTGAATGAGAAGGGAATCCATGTAGATCCTACGAAGGTGGAAGCAATTAAGAATTAGTCAGTTCCTAAAGCATCTAGTGAGATACATTAATTCCTTGGACTGGCAGGATACTATTGATGCTTCATTGAGGGATTTTCAAAAATTGCTCAACCACTCACTTCCTTGACTCAAAAAGGTACCATGTTTAAATGGGGGGAGAGTCAAGAAGAAGCGTTTCAGCTACTGAAATGAAAGCTTTGTCACGCACCGATATAAGAATTACTAGAAGGAAGTGATGATTTCGTCATATACTATGATGCTTCTATCCAAGGACTCGGTTGTGTCTTGATGCAACGTGACAAGGTGATAGCCTATGCCTTGAGAAAACTGAAGGTGCACGAGAAGAACTACACCACCCATGACTTGGTACTGGGTGCAGTGGTTTTTTCCTTGAGGATCTGGAGACATTACTTGTACGGTACCAAATACACTATTTACATCGATCATAAGAGTCTTCAGCATATCTTTGAGCAAAAAGAACTGAACATGAGGCAGCGACGCTGGGTGAAATTGTTAAATGATTATGACTCTGCTATTAAATATCACCTAGGAAAGGCGAATGTAGTCACCGATGCCTTGATTAGAAAGGAGACCTTCAAACTTGATGAGTGCGAGCTTTGCAGCTTACGATTAGCACTCACCTACCTGAACAAATCAAGGAAGCTCACATGGAAGCTTTGAAAGCAGAAAATGTTGGATCTGAATACTTACGTGGGATGGACAAACAGTTGGAAATGAAATCCGATGGAATTCGTTATTTCTTGGATAGGCTTTGGGTGCCTTTGTAGGGAAATCTGAGAGACTTGGTTATGAGTGAAGCATATAAGTCTAGATATTCTATACACCCTAATTCTAAAAAACATGTATCATGATCTAAAGGCATACTATTGGTGGCCTAATATGAAGGCAGACATAGATACATATGTGAGCAAGTGTTTGACCTGTTCTAAGGTTAAAGTGGAATATTAGAAGCCCTCTGGGCTACTGCAACAACCTGAGATACCTCTATGGAAGTGGGAACAAATTTCTATGGATTTCATTACTAAGTTACCTAGGACTCCTTGATGGTTGTCGAAGTAACAATCAAATAAGATGTTAAAGGTGTGTTCCTATTCACCTTAAACTAGTTAGGGTAAGTAGGGTTGTCGAACCTTGTGGAATTAGTGGTCGGTGTGTTGTAAATAGATTTGTAAGAAACGGTTATCCAAATTATCAAATTAATTAAACTATTGCCTCTTGGCTGTAAAAATTGGATTTTTGGAATGATTAAGAAATTAACTAAGAAAACAAATTGTAAATGAGTGAACTTGATTAAGAAGACAATTATGAGAAAGAGTAATCCACTCTGGGATTAAGGTTTGATTTTCGGTAACCGTTTAGTCCAACTTGGTGGAAAATCCATAATGGGGATTCTATGTGTGTAATGATTAAGTGATATTGATAAACAAGACTTAATGGGTCTTAATACACAACACCAATTCAATTGACAACCAAAACTCTACAACCATTTGATTCGCGCAATATCATATAATATTCAAATAATGATTAACCAAAACAATCGTTTAAATAATCAAAAACGAGTTAAACTTATCAAAGAACTTAACGGGTTCTAAAGTTCAATCCCAACACAAGTCAAACACAAACGAAAACCTAATCACACAAAACCTATTACCCGAAGTAGATCACGAGAAGACTAGCCGCTCATTGTTCTTTAATGATCTTCAAAACCGTTATTGATTTTCATATCGGATGATTGGATGGTGTTGGACTAATGTAGAATGGTGAATTTCAGGTCTAGGAGCTCCCAAAAATCATCCAAGATTGTCCTAGGTCGAATAGGGGGTAAGTGGTGGGTGAAACCTAACAAAAACGCGGTTTTATAGGTGTTCCACGGAGGCCCTGGCGTAGGCTACGCCAGACAGCATAGCCTACGCTGGGGGGCTTTCTGCTATTTTTTTGCTGATGTTAGCGTAGCCTACGGTGGCTACAGTAGGCTACGGTAGGAATTTTCCTGCTGCCCTTTAAATCTTTGTTTCTTGACCCCTCCAATGCCTTGTTTCACCATGTAAGCTTCCACTTTGGTTATTTTACCTACAAAATCACTTCAAACTCCTAGTTAATCTATTCAACATAATCAAATGCATAAACACTAGGAATCAAACATAATATTTAACATTTAAACCCTTAAATTACCCTTCCAACACACTCACATCACATCCCCACACTTAACCTTTGCTTGCCCTCAAGCAAATCCATTTGAAACACTAAGCAACAATATACAAACCAAATCCCTTACTATGTCTTAGCCATGGTCCAAAGTCATACTCCATTCCAGAATCACGATAATCGTGTTTGGTTAGCAAGTAAAGGGTGTTATGTTTATTTCAAAATAAAATCCACCTAATTAAACCTAACAAGCTTTCGGCTTTTATTTTCATGCAACACATCCCTCACCATTGTTTACTCCTCTCGGTTCATTTCTGGATTAGTGGAAAGTGCACCAATATATCACTCAAAGTGGTCCATGTATGAAACCTTGCTATCATATGCTTGGGTGACGATCAAACTTCCAACAGTGACACATAATAATGCACACATCAAAAGGGCTTATGGGTTTTGGGCTTAGGTTCAGGTAGTGATGTTTGGATGTGAAAATGGCTAACATAAAAATCAAGATAAATATCACTATTGACATTCTTATTAACATAACTACTACTCAAGCAAAACAAAAACCATGGGTACACATTTAATCACTGACTAGCATTTTGTATTTATTTGTTTTTTTTTTGTTCTCTTTTTTTCATTTTCTTTTTTTTCTTTTTTTCTTTATTTTTTCATCACTAACTATTAAAAAAACAAACACTAATACACTAGGAATGTCATCAACAGTGGTGAATTGGTTGATTAGGTTCTAATGAGGTGGGTTTAACAAAAGAAAAGGTTTAAGGCTCAAAAGTGGCTACTAGAGAAAATTTTAGGAAAAATGGTAAGGCATGAGAATGGTTTGAAGGGAAAGAAAGGAAATCCTAGATTGCCCTTATCATCTATGTGCATTTATCAAGTCCACCGTCTTAGCATGCATCAAGTCATACAAGTTCTACAACAAAGAGTCATATGGTCTACACTTAACAAATGAAACAAATTTTTGTGTGAACTAACAATCTATTAGGCTTCAAAATCTCACCAACTTAGGAAATAGGGTTGCCGATGTGCGCATGCTTTTATTACACCAATAGCCTGTTAACCATAATTAGGTAATTCGTAGCTTCTTCTAGAGACCTTGCTAAACATAATTTTTTATGATATCTTCGAATTAGACCATGACTAAGGATCATCACTTCAAACAAGGTTGGAATCAATTAATATGCTTGTCATTTTCGTGTCCGATTGGATCGCTTAAAAACAATTTTTTTTAATTTGTCCTCTTTTACATCATCCCCATACTTGAGATATATTGTCCTCAATGTATGATATTTAGGTTAAATGTCGGGGTTTTTTTTAATTCAATTTATCAAATCAATCAACATAAACGACTTTTCAACCCGAACTACCCTAAACAAAAAATCATTACCAACATAAACTACTTAAACAAACACACTAACCATAAAGCATAAAAATAAATTTCAGGTTACCTCCCAATTAGCTCTAAGTTTTAGGTCTTCAGCCAGACCGTACCTGCGACCACTCATGGTGGTCGAGAAGGATGCTTGAGTCGTATTCTTCAAATGATCTGGTGGGTCTTCAGCTAGATCACATTGTGGCCCAAACATTAATGCCTCAACTCTGTCTTTTAAAGGATCAAGTAGATCGCCAACTTTTTTCTTCATTTTAGGCTTCTCATCTTTTGTTTCCATCATCATAATTGGCTCTTTCTCTTCTTTTAAATTCATCAATTCCTTCAATTCGATATGCTTAACCTTATCATACTCAAAACCATTCTCAAAATTGGTGTTCATGCTTTTACATATGATGTATAAGTAGGAACACACACGTTAGTTATATTTGGCACAAAAACTATATCATTAACAAAATAATCAACCGACTTGGAAAATACATCAAAACATAACTTACAATTTTCGTAAGTCATTTCAATTGTTCCATCCCGACAATTAATTTGGGCATTGGCAGTTGCTAAAAATGGTCGACCCAATATGACCTTCGGTTGCTCATTTGTTCTCACTGGTGCATAATCAAGCACCATAAAGTCCACAGGGTAGTAAAATTCTCCCAACTTGATAATCACATTCTTCACCATCCCCCGAGGATGTTTCTGGCTCAAGTCAGCTAACACCACAATGGTGTCAACTTCCTCTATATGACCAAACTCATACTGATCATATAACATACCTGGCAAAATACTAACACCCGCACCATAGTCCAAGAGTGCTCGTTTATCTTTAATTTTCCTACTTTGATTGGAATGATGGGTGCTCCTTGGTCACTATTTTCCACTGCATCATCTTTCTCTTCCTTACCTGCAACTTGTTGTGGAAAAGTTGTAAAGTCATTATCAATAATTTTAGAGTCAGGAAGGATACTAACCGAATTGATATGCACAGTTCTCATGTTTTCCGTGTTGGTTCCTTAGTGTTGAGGATTGATCGTGGTATCACTCGGTAGTTTTCCAGGGTTCCTCTTAATCTGGGCCACATCCTCAGCAAGTTGACCCACTTGTTTGTTCAAAGCGTCATAAGCTTTGTCTCTGATTTCATTTTCCCTCTTATTCTCTTGCATATTCTCCTTCATAATGTTCATCAAAGCATCTAACTTTGCATTTGTAGACTCTTGTTGACCCGTACGGTTGTAGCTCACTTGATTGTTTCCTTGAGAATACGAGGTTCTTTGATAACCATTTTGATTGTAATTACTTTGTGGTTTTAACTGATATACCGTGATTACTACCTTGAAAATTAGGGTTGTTTGAAGCATTTCCATACTTGAAGTTTTGATGATTTCTCAAACTGGAGTGATAAGTATTGGAGTTCATATCAAACTGTTTTCTCTCCCTATATACTTTATTCACCTCTTCATGTTGACCTAAAAACAACGGACACTTTGCACTTGCATGCCCCAATTCACCACATTCATTGCATACATTAAATCCAACCGAAGCTACATCTTTAGTCTGCGCATGTCCTAACTTGGCTAATTGTCTTTCCAAAGATGTAATTCTTTCTTTAGTCTCATAATCAATGGTGGTTGACCTTGCCTGAGCGAGCTTTGACCGTCTACTAGCTGAAGCTTGAGCTTTGGAGTTCTTGCACATTCGTTCTAGGAATTCACAATCCATATCTTCATCATTAGATAAGAATGTTCCATTACATGTAGAATACAAGTATTTCCTTTACTCAGGTGTTAGTCCATCTGAAAATGCCTTAATCAATTCCCACCTTTCAATACCATGATGAGGACACATGCGGATCAACTCCTTGAATCTAGTAAATGCCTCATGAATTTGCTCACCCACTTGTTGTTGAAAAGATCGAATGGCATCTCTTGCATCACTTGTTTTTCCCATGGAGTAATATTCTTCAAGGCAAACCCTTTGCATCTCTTGCCAAGTATGAATACTGTTGTCAGGCAAAGTGAGGAACCATTGCTTAGCTCTATCTTTCAAAGTAAATTGAAACAATCGCAGCATCACTTCATCTTGTGTGAAGTGATTTCCACCGATAGTGCTACATATGGCATCAAATTCAGCAAGATGCACACATGGTTCTTCTATTGCAGTGCCTCTAAATGCAGTAAGAATGGTGAGATAGTGAGGGCGTATATCAAAAGCTCTTCCTCTACGATTTGGAGGTGCAACAGGATTTGGATTTGCAAAAATGTCCGGTCTAAAATGGCTATCGACACCTTGTATTTGAGCTCTTTGAGGCCTCCTTGGATTGACATTATTATTAACCCTACCCCGTTGTTGATTTCCAGGTAGTGCATTCCACCCATGCTGATCATTCCCCCAATTGTTATTTCCATTATGACCATCACCTCCACCAAAATTCCCATCCCAAGCATCATAATTTGCACCGTAATAGGGTTCTCCATTGTTATTCGATTCATTTTCAAAATCTTCATCACCCGTGTGAACACTATGCATACTCACATGATCAAAGTCATCTCCTTGATTGAAGTTATTTTGATTCATGTTGTTGTTGGGTGGTGGTTGATTGAGGTTGTTACGGTTATTATTTTAAGGTAGGGATGGATTTGGGTTTTGATTTTGGTTATTAGGAGGAGGGTGGTTTGTATTTTGAAGTGGTTGGTTATTTGGGTTATCCATTTGGGTTGAATCAGATGAACTGCTAGCTGCTTGATCAATAGCTTGTGAAATTGATGTAATTGGTACCCCTGATAGATGCAGAACATGATTATAACTTGCTGATTTCTCCATCTCTAGATCGAATACCAATGGTGATTTCCTACCCGAGAATCGAGTATGCATGCAATCCTGTCACCTGCACACTTAAAACACACCTAGCGTAACATGGAAATAAATGAAATACAGCAAGAAACAAGTAAACAAAATCTAAAACAATTCAAATAACAAAACAACAAGCGCACCGATTCCCCGGCAACGACGCCAATATTTGATCGTTGTCGAAGTAACAATCAAATAAGATGTTAAATGTGTGTTCCTATTCACCTTAAACTAGTTAGGGTAAGTAGGGTTGTCGAACCTCGTGGAATTAGTGGTCGGTGTGTTGTAAATAGATTTGTAAAAAACGGTTAACCAAATTATCAAATTAATTAAACTATTGCCTCTTGGCTGTAAAAATTGGATTTTTGGAATGATTAAGAAATTAACTAAGAAAACAAATTGTAAATGAGTGAACTTGATTAAGAAGACAATTATGAGAAAGAGTAATCCACTGCGGGATTAAGGTTTGGTTTTCGGTAATCGTTTAGTCCAACTTGGTGGAAAATCCTTAATGGGGATTCTACGTGTGTAATGATTAAGTGATATTGATAATCAAGACTTAATAGGTCTTAATACACAATACCAATTCAATTGACAACTAAAACTCTACAACCATATGACTCGCGTAATATCATATAATATTCAAACAATGATTAACCAAAACAATTGTTTAAATAATCAAACACGAGTTAAACTTATCAAAGAACTTAACGGGTTCTAAAGTTCAATCCCAACACAAGTCAAACACAAACGAAATCCTAATCCTACAAAACCTATTACCCGAAGTAGATCACGAGAAGACTAGCCGCTCATTGTTCTAGAATGATCTTCAAAACCGTTATTGATTTGCATATCGGATGATTGGATGGTGTTGGAATAATGTTGAATGGTGAATTTCAGGTGTAGGACCTCTCAAAAATCGTCCAAGATCGTCCTAGGTCGAATAGGGGGTAAGTGGTGGGTTTAACCTAATAAAAACGCGGTTTTATAGGTGTTCCACGGAGGCCCTGGCGTAGGCTACGCCATCCAGCGTAGCCTACGCTGGGGGGCTTTCTGTTGTTTTTTTGCTGATACTGGCGTAGCCTACAGTGGCTACAGTAGGCTACGGTAGGAATTTTTCTGCTGCCCTTTAAATCTTTGTTTCTTTACCCCTCCAATGCCTTGTTTAACCATGTAAGCTTCCACTTTGGTTATTTTACCGACAAAATCACTTCAAACTCCTAGTTAACCTATTCAACATAATCAAATGAATAAACACTAGGAATCAAACATAATATTTAACATTTAAACCCTTAAATTACCCTTCCAACACACTCACATCACTCCTCTTGGTTCTGACACTATATGGGTGATCATGGACCGATAAACTAACTCAGCTCATTTTCTAGCGATCAAGGAAACGGACAAAATGGATAAGCTAACCCGAATTTACCTGAAGGAGGTAGTTTCAAGACATGGTGTGCCAATCTCGATTATTTCTGATCGTGATGCTCGTTTTACATCCCATTTCTAACAATCGTTACAGAAATCTTTAGGTACATGTCTGGATATGAGCACTGCCTATCATCCGTAGACCGATGAGCAAAGCGAGCGTACTATTCAAACCATGGAGGACGTGTTGCGTGCTTGTGTGATAGAATTCAGGAATAATTGGGAGGTTCTTCTACCGTTGGTGGAGTTTTCATACAATAACAGTTACCACACCAGTATTAAGGCAACACGATTTGAGGTGTTGTATGGGTGAAAGTATAGATAACCAGTTTATTGGGCAAAAGTTGGTGATAGTCAATTGCCTGGCCCCGAATTGGTACATGAGACTACCGACAAGATAATGAAGATATGAAACCATATGGCTGCAGCCCGAGATAGACAAAAGAGCTAAGCTGATAAGCGAATGAAACCATATCGTGCAAAGGTGCGATTTGATTCGGCAAAAGAGGCAAGCTTAATCCGAGATACGTTGGACCATTTGAGATTCTTGAAAGAATAGGTCAAGTGGCGTATTGATTAGATCTGCCTGATTCATTGAGTGGAGTTCACAATGTGTTTCATGTTTCTAATCTGAACAAGTGCTTATCTGACGGAACTATGATTCTACCACTCGAAGAAGTACAAGTAGATGAGCAATTGTGAATCATTGAAAAAACAGTTGAGTTAATGGACCGAGAGGTCAAGACCCTGAAACAGAGCATGATCCTTATTGTCAAAGTTCGCAGGAACTCAAGATATGGACCTAAGTTCACATGGGAATGTGAGGATCAAATAAAGCTCAAGTATTCATATTTGTTCGAAACAACAACGAAAACTGGTGAAGGTAATGATTAAATTTCGGGACAAAATTCCTTTCAATGTGGGGATGATGTGACAAATCAACCAAAAACTCACTCAATATTCTTTTGCCAATGTAGTAGACCAGTGATGTAACATAAACACATTCATTTAACGCAATTTTTGGGACGAAAATTCTTTCGACATGGGGATGATGTGACATCCGGTAATTTTCCGTTACCAAACTCCGTTAGTTCCGTTAGGTCTTGCATACACTTGTCGTGAACACACACTAGTTGTCGTTAAACGTTGGTAACTTAATAACAATTATCTATGATAATCAGATAATAATTTAACTAATAATGTTGATGATTAGTTTGTGGTTATGTGATTCATGAATTTAAGTTTTAAAAAGATTAGTACTTATAAATGTAAACAATGGGGTTTATGTTGTAAATATCTATAAACCCAATATTACCTAAATTAGAACCCTAATCCCCCCCCCCAAACCCCCCATTGTGGCCGCAACCATCCCAAACACCCTCTCCTTTGCGATTTCAAGCTTGAACAACAAGGACAATTTGATTTTGATTAGTTCCAAGTGGTTCCAAGGTGTTAGCAAGTTCAATTCTTGATTTCTACACGTTTAAAGAAAGATCTTATCAAGTTTTCATAGTTTTTGATTCTTGATGAAACATAATTCGAAATTATGCATGAAATGTTGAGGTTGATGATTGTTAGATGATAATATGTTGTTAATTATGATGTATGAATGTTAGATTATGTTGATTATGCAAGAAATCCATGAATTGATCATGTAGTTCATACATTGCCTAAAGAGAAAACTTTTTCTCCTTCGAATTCATGATTTGATGATTGTATGTTGTTAGATACATTGATTTGATGTTAGTTTACATGGATTTTGCAAGAAAAATCATGAAATTTAATGATTGTTCATACCTTACTATAAGTAGAAACTTTGATGTATGAAGTTTGGGAATTATGATGAATTGATGATGATTCTCACGTTTAGATAAATGCTATGAGCTTGATTAGGTATAAAGTTGATGAATTTATGAATGATTTGGATGTTAGACTGAGTCTGGGTATTACTTTCCTAAAAGGGAAACTTTATTTTTAAAGAACATTGGATGTGATGAATTGGGCATGTTCATGATGTTAGGATCATATTAGAATATTTGTTGATGATTCTAATGTGGTGGAATGTGTTAATTGAGTTGTATGGATGCTTGATTAATCATTTGGGAAATTTAGGTTCTTATTGACTATACATGATGATGGATTATGTAGGAGATTATGGAATCAAGTTTGGGATTGTAATAGATCATTATTGGGTATGTTGGTTGGCATGAATCTTGTTAATTAATGCAATTATGATAAAATAATGTAGTATGATGATCTTGGTAGGACTTGACTTGATGATGTGACATACGTGAATTACTTGTATGATTATCATGTATGATGTATTGCTACACTTGATTAAATGGGATTTCAATTAATGTGTCACCAATGGGTCAAACGGCTCAACTAGGTCAAATGAGTAATGTATTTCAAAACCTTGGGTCAACATGTTTATTGAGAACCTAGGGTTATTAAGCTTTCTATATACATGTACTTATGTACTTGCGTGTTCTAGGTAACCTTTGAAGGGTTGTCTTTCCATCCATCGTTAGTTCCTTTGTTATTGTTCGTTGTCCTCCAGGTGAGTTCATGCCCCATTGTTTTTACTTACTTTTTAGGGGAGATAGCATACTGCTTTATCTTACAAACGCTTTACCTTGATAAGTTGAGTTAGTATAACATAGTGCAGCGTACCATGAAAGCTCTCACACTTTCGATCATTAATAATGATAACTAGCGGGAAATGTTGTGTAGTACTACTGGGCCTGACAAGACCAACCCATGCGACTCGAGGTCAAATGGGTGCAATATTGTCCTAGACACAAACATTGTCATAACTTGGTATATTGTGATGGGAGGCAAACAAACGAAACACATGTCAGCTATGATTGTGTAATCACTATGGTTATTACCTATGAATACAGATTAGCTATCTATTTCAATGTAATTCTTATGTTTTACAACTATTACTGATTATGTTAAATGCAAACTCTTGAACTCACTAACCATTGTGTTGACTCTTTTAGTATGCTATTCTCAGGTCGAGGTTAACAGCTGCCCTAGGAGCATGCACGGGTTAAGCATGCATATGTAAACATGAATTATTATACTATGGGTTTATTTTACATTATAGTTTTTGAACATGGTTTGGCGCGTGTTTTGCCAATGTTACATTTATAGTACTTTGGGTTTAACATACTTACAAAACACTTATGCAAATGTTTTAAAGTTACAAACTCTGATTTATTTTAAATGTTGCATATAGTGTTGTTCTAAGTAACTAATGACTAGGATCCTGGTTTGTTCACACGTCTCGCGGTAAAACCTCTCATGTGGATTTTGAGGGTGTGACAGATGACATCATATTTGGTTCCTCAAATGATCAAATGCGCAAAGATTTTGAAAGCATCATGAGGAAGAAGTTTGAGATGAGTTCCATGGGAAATATGGAGTTCTTCCTTGGGATTCAAGTGAAGCAGTTGAAAGAAGGGTTCTCCATCAATCAATCTAAGTATGTCAAGGACATATTGGAAAGATTTGAGATGAAAAATTGTAAACCATCCAAGACACCGATACAAAGAAATCACAATCTTTGTCATGATTTTGAGGGGGGATACTGATTAGCATCACTACAGCCCAATTATTGGATCTCTTATGTATCTCACTGCAAGTAGACCTGATATCATGTTTGCAACTTTCATCTGTGCTAGATATCAGACTCTTACCAAGGTCTCTCACCTAATTGTTGTCAAGAGAATTCTTAGATACCTCAAAGGAACTCCCAAACTAGATCTTTGGTATCCTAAGAACAAGGATTTCAACCTTAATGGTTACACTGACTGTGATTATGGTGGCTGCAACATTAACAAGAAATCCACATCAGGAGGATGTCAATTTCTTAGTGGAAGGATTATCTCCTGGCAATGCAAGAAGCAATCATGTGTCTCTACGTCAACTGCTGAAGCTAAATACATTACTGCTGCAAGCAGTTGTGCTCAACTGTTATGGATTTGGGATCAGATGTTATACTATGGTTTCAACTTCATGGAGACTCCTATCCACATAGACATCAAGAGTGCTATTTCTATTACAGAAAATCCAGTCAAGCACTCCAAGACAAAACATATTGAGATCAAGTATCATTTCATTCGAGATATAAATGAGAAAAACTTGATCAAACTAGTCAAAGTTGATTCAAATGAACAAATCCTTAGATGAACAAATATCTAAGTATTCAATTACGGCTATTCGGATGATCAACATTGAGTACTCAATCCCTTTTGAAAATCTTTTGAAAACAAGTCTTGTCTAAATTGTCTCTCTACAATCTAAGCCCTGCTATAAAAGGTTTTTCTCCAAATTTTCTAAGTATAAATTCTTTCGAAGATAAATTCACCCTCGGAAGAGTTCCTTATCCATCTTCTGAACGCAAATTCCTCTACACAAGTATTCTCTTCCGAAGAGTTTTTAGCCTCGGGAGATTATATGGTCATAGATCAAATTTTCTTCTGAAGGTTATTAACTTCTTCTCTTGGAAGAACGCTTTACTCTCGGAAGCAAATTTGTCTTCGAGACATGCTTTGCTTTGGAAATAAAAGTGGCTTCGGAAGTAAAAGTGGCTTCGGAAGATAATACTGAAAGGGAAACGCAAGTGTTCTCTCGAAAGCAATTTTACTCTAGGAAGAAAACTTACTGTGTAATGAAAATATTTGGGCCCCACTCTATAAAAAGTAAGATTTTATTGATGAGTTTTAAAAGATTTATCTTACCGCCCCTATCAAATCGGAACCCAAACTGTCCTTTCACCGGTTAGGCTTTTAACCACCATTTAAATATTTCCAACTTTCTTTCTTTACTTTCTTCACCACTGTAAAAGCCTTAAAAATTTCCATTATCTTCTTCACTCACTCTCAAATTCCTTCAATCCAACAGTATCTTCACAAACAATGGCCCTGAATCACCAACGCAACCAGGTCGCCATCCTTGACTCTTTAAAGGATGATGATTTTGCCGCCATCATCCGATTCCTAACACAATCTACATACTTCACTTCTCTAATCGTTAACCACACCATCTACTCAAACCACTTGGCCGAATTCTAGGCCAATGGTCAAAACGACATGCTCAACAATGAAAGGGTTATCATGTCTAGAATCTGCGGATAGGAGATTACTATAAGTGAAACCACTATCAGGGAGCATATGGAACTCCATGATGAAAGAGCCCTTACTGAGTTCCCCAAGTTTGATTTGGGGGACAGTTATACCAAAATGGTATGTGTAGAAGATGTAAGCAAGTCTACAGTCTACAAGTTCAACTTTTCTTAAAACTGGAAGTTCTTGCTACATATCATCCTTCACAACTTGTCCAACAAATCAAGGAGTTGGGATCAAATTCCATATGATCTGGGTTGCCTAGTCCATGGGTTAGTAAAGGGCCTTAGATTCAACTACTCTCGATTTATGTTGAATAACCTAAGAGGTAATCTTATTAGGAATACATTTTACCTGTATCCTAGGTTTATTCAGCACATAATCAATTATGAGTTGGATCAGGATAAACTAGAATGTGCAAATGTTCTAGTGGTTCCCCAAATGAGGCCGGGTATCTTCAAGATGCTGAAGAAGAAATCCATTAAATTTACTAGAAGGTTCACTAATCTACTTCCAACTATGCTTGAGCCTATGGCTCCTGGTGACATCCTTGCAGACCTAGCAGGTGATGAACCCACACTAGACACCACCACTTTAATGCCAATTATCTATTCCTACCCAATTAAATTCACATATCATAGACCCCCCAAACGAACCCTTGTTCAATCTACTGTGATTGAACAAGTTCCCTTTATTCACACCAAAAAGGCTAGAGTGGAACAAATAGCTAACACTCCGCCAGAGGTCCAACCATCCTCCACCATTAACCTCAATCTCAGTGTTAAGTCTTCTCAGTCTCAACCTAATGAGCCTGAAATCCAAGATTTAAGCCCTCGGGGTGAGTCCTAACACCTCCCTGAGCAGCCAAAAAAGGACATCCACATCACTGGCTCAATGCCACTAGATGTTAACCATGGTCTCGGGTCATTAGGAATAACTTATGTATCCTATACTGACCTATTAACCCGATCTGATGAAGATCTCATATTTCATTAGGGCCATGACGTTAATCTACCACACCACTCTCCAAATCAACTGAGCCCTAGGGAACCTCTGATTTCTAGCCTACATCAGTTAAGCCAAACTGAGGTGAGTCCTACAGGTGTGGAGGGGACTTATATAGACTCAGCTACCACTGCTAAGAGTGTCCCATTGGGCTCTAATGATAGTGGTAAATAACTAAGACTATGTCTATGACAACCTTGCGAATTGATGCCTCTGAAAGGGACATCAGTATGCAAGGGAAACCATGGTGCCAAGAAACCACATCTAGTGATCATGATGAACATACTAGGTATGTTATCTCATTTCCCCGTGATTCTTTAAAAGAAGATGAGGGAAGTCTACAACTTACCATCAGAGACCTACTTTCTAAAGTCTCAAACCTTGAATCAAATATTAAGACTTTAGAGGATAGGTTTGTCACTCAACAACTTGAGATTGAAAATCTACTTCTCAAGATGATGCTACCAAAAAGGTAGAGAATGTACAGAGTCAAAGTCATGAGGAATCAAGCTTGGCCATCTCTACCATATCTTCACTCTATCCTACACAACAATACTCTACAACTATCTTCCCTTATCCGCCTCCCATAACAATTCAAGTGGGCCTTAGGATGTTTATTGATCTCAATAGATTCTTAACCAAGTTTCTGATAAGCTCCTCACTTGAACAACCCTCACTCGATGTTGTTATAGCCTACTTTGGAGCTGAAGATCTTTAAAGCTTGAGTGCACCGGTTACCACTGAGAAGAAATTTGGTCAACCTAGGGTCCCTCTTGAACCTGATATTGACTTCGAAGGGGAAATAAGGACTGATGGCCCAGCAACTGACTCAATTGATACAGGTAGTGCCATTTCAATCTCTTCTGAAGCAGAAATTCAAGTTATGGAAGGGATTATCGAATTGTCATCTTTGTCTGATGATCTGCTTATCACAGAGGCTATCCTTTATCTAGCCTCAGAGGTAAACAGTAAGGACTTTCTCAAAACCACTCTCTCTCAAACACAACAAGCACCATAAGCTCAACCCTACTCTCCCCAACCTGAATCATCTAAGCCAGAATATCCAAAGATTGAATCTTCTTCAGATCCTAAAGGAAAAAGGAAGATGATTGCTGAAGAGATTCTTGAGAATGAAAGGTTGGAGAAGAAGAATAAAAAAGGTAGACTCGACACTAGGAAATCGTTGGCTACAAGCAGCAAAGCAGCAGCAGCAACTCAAGAGTCTATCAGTAACAGGAGAAGAGTGGAGATGATAGAAAGGCTCATCAGCCTGGGAGTGGATAATAAAAAAATGCTTCTACTCCCACTTGATGAGCTTATGAAGATGGAGAAGGTAACCCTACTACAAAAGCAGAAAGAGGAAGCAGCAAGGTTGGCCAAAGAGGAGGAAAAGAGAAGAAGGCCAGAAGAGGCAGAGCAAAGGCAGAGGTTGGAGAGGATAGCTTTCCTATGCTTAATGGGCTATTCTTAGGAGGAGCTGACTCCTCATGAAAATGACACGATCTTGTTTCTTTTTCATAAAGAACAAGATCAAATCAATAAGGAGAGGAAGAAAGCTGCAGAAAGAAGTTGAAAGAAAAGAAGGAGGAGGAGGAGGAGGCCCAACTTGTACGGCCAAGAAAGTGGGAGAAGCCTGGATGAAGACTTATCTCAGGGCCCACGGCTTTACAGGCAAGCAAGTAGGTCTCATGTCTGAAAAGACCCTAGACATATCAATGACATCAAGGTTAACATTCGCTTAGGAAGAAGGAAAGAGGTATCTCAAGCTCAACGTGTATAGAGGATGGTACCCAAACCATAACCAACAAGACTTAAGCACACACCTTTTCCCTTCCCCATCAAAACTGAACCCACTACTGAACCTTACTCCCCTGAACCTACACCATCAGCCTTACCTCCACCCTCATCTATTTCCTCTCAACAACCACCACCACTACCCATCCTAAAGCCCAAAACATAACCCATAACCCAACCATTACCCAAGCCATCCTCTGAAGCATCTAAGCCTTTGACCTTAGAGGAATTCAAGGAGATCAAAAGGAAGCTCTTTAACTGCACAACCCTAAGTGACATCTCTTGTGAGGAAGAGTCCATAAGACTGAGATACATTGATGGTTCTTCCTGTTCCCACATTTAAGATGCATTCCTAGATCTGCCCTGAGGAACAGTAGACCAAACTCTTCAACTCTTAGCAACAAACTCAGATTCCCTCAAGGAAGAAGAGGCGAAGCTGAGGAGAAGATTGGTGACTTTACTACACCAGGAAAGGGGACAAACAGCCAAGCATGTCCCTCACCCACAGGATGAAAATTATCCAGTGGAGGTTCGATAAACCTTCTCATAACTTTATTATGAAAAGGGAGAATGGTGAAGTCAATTGACTTAACACACCATCTCTGCTACACTCAAGAAGATTTAATATTACTGAGTTAGTTGAGAAACCACTCTCAAATCCCTCCAACTCCCGAGTAGCTTCTCACAACAGAAATCACCTAAGCAGGCTTCATCTTGCTCAGCTAACCAAGAAAACAAGGACTGGAGAAGAGTTGAAGTTGAGAAAGGAAGAAGGAGAGGGTGCCACTATAAAAGGAAGTTCATTCCTTCAAATGGTTGAAGGCCCTGCTTCAGATTCCATAGTTAGATAAGAATTTTACTATAATTCTCATCAACTAACTCTCTTCAGAGGGCCACATCAACGGGTACATGTCATCTACAAATGACTTGTACAAGTTCTCAGCACCATTTTAGGAAAGAACAAGGAGACTAACAAATACCTTCTTTCCTTGGTGTTGAAAGTTTTAAGAAGTAGAAGAAAGTGAAGTTTTGGTAGCATCAGCCTAGGGGGAGTTTGTTGGATCGGATGAGGGTGGTGTAACCAAAACTACACTTAGAAGATCTTGAGTGCAACTGAATGAAGACTTTCAAAGACAGAGATGCACTTCCAAAGCTATGTTTAAGATCTTCCGAAGCTTAAGGATGAAGAACTTCCGAAGGAAGAACTCAGTCTTCCGAGACTAAGTATTCCTCCTTCCAAAGTTCAACACTTAGGAGATTTAAGATAAAGTCTCCTGAAGGACAAAGTCATGAAGACTTGTAGAAGTCTCGAAAGACGTTAATTCTTCCGAAATATAAATGGTTTCGGAAGAACTTATTTTTTTGAAGCCATTTAACCTTCGGATAAACCAACTATAAACCAGTGGACAAAAGTATGGTCCGACTAACACATGCTGCGCATGTAGTTAACCATACAATATTCAAGTGTTCACATTTTATCAGTTAGTATAGTTGGCAACTGCGGTTGGTGACAAATGATAAGTCATGGACATGTCATGACTACCTAATCTAGAATAGTATTTTATCTTATATACCTTACTTCTAGCAATGTAGTATTTGTCTAGTTGTAAGTTTCAGCTGGTGATCTAAGTATAACTGGCTGTAGATAGTAGTATATATAGTTTCTCAATGTAACTCATTCAGATTTGTTTACAAGAGTCTTGTGACACTGAGTTGAGAAGTAATATATACAAGTATCTTGAAAATCATTTCTTGTGTTCATTAACTTATTATATTATTGTGAACTTAGTTTGAGATTCTGTATCATCAACGGAGTGAGACTTAGAGAGTTTATGAGATAAATCTTGTGTTGAGACACCAACACCGATCCTGCACAAACAATCACACCATTCTTATTCGGTTTGTTGCGGAAGATCTACTTTGTTCAATTGGAAGTTTATATTTTTTAAGATCAACAAGATGTCAAACATTTAGTTTCTTGAATTGCATCAACTCATATTACATTGCTTCAATCCAACTATTTTTTTAAATCTGTTTAAACGTTCTTCAGGGCGGCCAGAAAAATGAAGCAAGCATATAAACACGTCTTAATTGCACCTAATTGGCTTCTAGTTCATACACCGTCAAACAATGGACCAATGATTGCATCTATTGGATGATTTATATGAATTCTGAGTTGTGGAATGTCTTCCATAGAAATAACTTCATAAAGATTGAAGATATGATCAACATTGTCTACAACACCATCCTTACCCCAGGTTGATACACAATTGCTTCTTCTAAGTGGTCATCTAAAACCAATACTCTAAATTATGTTGCTGCTAATTGATACTATTTAAGAGGAACTTGAGTTAGCTCATTAGGAAAGTCTTATGTAGTGGATTCAGATGTTTTCGCCTGTTGAGGCATATTATCCATAGTTTGATGAACTTGTTCAGACTCATTAAGGATATAGAACCATATTATTGAAATGTTTCTTTAATTCCAATGAATTATGTTGTAGTATTCTTTAATTCCAATAGATTATATTATAGTAATAACACCTGGAATAAGTGTAATTGAAAAAAAAACTTTCTAGAAGAATTGACATTTGAAAATGAAGGTTTTCTCCTTTCTATCATGGAGATAATATCTTGGAAATTAGGTTGTAGTAGATTGGTACCTGAAATGACATCTAATGGTTAAAGTTGTTGAAAAAATATTCATAGTCATACGACCAACATGAGCTAAGATGGATCTGTTTTGTCAGATTCATGCCAATCAATATTAAATAACTCGATTATTTGTTGTCCATTTATTATAAACCCTATATGTCTTCTTGTTATTTGAGTATCCAACAAAGTAATGTTATTAGGCTTTTTATTAAATTTTGATTTAGAATCAAATGTATGTAGCAAAGTGCAACATCAATGAAATGCTTTAAAATTTTTAACTTTGGGCTTATGTTTTAAAAGTATCTCAAAAGGAGTCATTTGATGTTTGTTGTTGATTAGAACATGATTCTAAACATAACATGCAATATTTACCCCTTTTGTCCAAAAGAATAAAGGTATTTTGACAGTAGTTAGCATTGTTCGAGTAGCTTCAATCAATGTTTTGTTTTATCTTTCAGCAACTCTATTTGGTTGAGGACTACCAACTTCACTATACTGACTAGCTATTCCTTCAGAATCAGAGAATTCATTTTAACACTTTTTTGTAAAATTCAGTGCCATTATTTATCTGTTGTAGAATTCATTTTATTACTTAGCAGATTGTACTTTAGTTCTTGAACATAATTCACATCTTCAAAACTCAAAAATCCATTTGTCATAGTTCCTTTTCTTGTAATTTTTTCAACTTATCCTTATCAAAAATAGCATAACAACCATTGTAAACTTGTACATTATGCGATAGTGAAATATTCCCTATCATGTGCCTTAAAGAAGCACTATCAATGTGCCAAGGGCCATCTATAGTCCTCCTTGGTTGTCCCTATACATATAAATCAGTCATTCAATTTTATGGACCCAAGCCAACATAGAATTGGTAAGTTATTCTGAAACATATATGTAACAGATGTGAAGATCATATCACGGTTATCATCAAAGATTTTGTTTTTTGTCTTTTCTAGGGATGAATAATGAACTTTAACTTTCCAAGTTTAGAGGTTTTGTGAATGTTTCACTTCCTCCTTTGCTTTTACTGAATTTGCACTTTTGGTATAGATTTTGTCTTCTCAACTTTCTTAACCTTATCACCAACTTGTGATTTTCTAGTTATCATATTTACCCTTTTAGCATTGCTTTAGAAAACAATTGTTGTTTTATGTTGAAAACTATATGGTCTAACAAATACTTTCTTTTGTAATGCATTTTTGTTTGAAATATAGTTATTCATGTGATTCTCATGTGTTGAAAACTATTTGGTCTAACAAGGAATTGTTTTCCTTTGTTAAATATTATTATTAAACCATTATTCACTCGGTGATTTGTGTTGATATACACAATATCTAACAATATGATTTGGTTTTCTACATATAAAACAATATCTTTTTGTTGGAGACCAATGACAATCCATATGATCAGGTTTTAAAGATGGTGATTTCATCATGCTAGGTGAATATAAATGCCATTTAGATAATAAGTTATCATTGTGAATTGAAAGCTTGTTCATTCGACTAATCCTAATGTTGTGTCCTCAAACTATTTATGACAACCACCAAAAATGTCATAGAATCCTGCTTTTGTATATCTTTGGCCATTAGATTCTATAATAGTATATACATCCTTGTTTAAATTATATTTTTTCCGATTTGAACTATGTCATGTGTGCATTGACCATTTTCCCTTAAAATTACATCTTTTGCTAATGTGGCCCGATCTTAACCCTTAAGTTCTTATGGGAGATTTGCTGGAATCTATCTAGACTTTAGGACATTTCTACTAAACTTAGCTTATTTCACAGAGTTAACATTACAAGAAAGTTTATCTTTGAAGAATTGAGTGTTTTAATCTTTAGCGATATGCACTTCCTTATCTATGTTACCATTAGAAACATATCTTGAAATCACATTTTAATTTAGATTTCTTTTTATTTAACTGTTTGGCTTTGATTTTATTATAACTGTGAAAAATTTTAGCCTTTAGGTTTTTAGATTTTGATAAGGGTTTTGGACATGACATTTTGATATGAGAAAGAATAGTCTTTTCATTAAAATCACTTAACGAGTTACATATAGATTTATATCTAATACATTTCTTATTTTTATTATCATCAAAAATATTCTAATCATCACTATTGCGTTCTTCAACCATACCATCTTTCTTTAGTTATTTGACACAAAAGTTAATGTCATCAGATTTAATTTTATTCTGGTTTGATCAACAATCAAAGCTATATTGACTGAAGATTTAAGCTCTCTTTTTTATTGAAATCCAAGACCATACATCATGTCTTCATTAGATTTTTCATGAGATGAAGGCGTACATGCATAATCATGATTAATTGGTGGAGCAATATTAGTCAAACAATACTGCTCCTTGAACCATTAATCTTTTACGTTATATGAGATTTGATTATTCTTTCAATCATAGTTGAAGTTCAGATTTTTTAATAGTAAGCTACTTCAAGACTAATTCACTGTTAAGTTGGTTTATTTCCAATGCAAGCTCATCATTACATCTTATTAAATCAGTTTTAGCATATTCGTTGTCATGTATATTCAATTATAATTGATATACTGAAGATTATCATCTAATTTAAATATTTTGTATGAAATATTGAATTTTTTTACTTCCAAAATTATGTTTTCATTATGAGCTCTGGATATTTGAACTTTCTCAACATAGTTAGTCGAGCATAAATTATAGTATACCTAATTCGTAGTAGTTGATGAGACAGAAGCATAAGAAAGAACATTCACCGTAAAAGCCTTTAACATATCATTTTCCACCTTTGATTATTTATTAGCCTTTTTTGGAGCAATCTTAATAGCAACTTTACCCATATGAGCATCAAAAATTTGTGCTAGAGTAATCTCAACAGCAACAGACTCAACTTGATCTTCAAAAAACTTGTGCTGGAGTAGTCTCGATAGCAAGTAATTCAATTATATCTTCCTTTGAAACATATTTCAAACTTTTTCTTCTTTAACCATTACCTTATTCGGAAAAACTTCATTTTCATCTATAAATACCATTGACGTTGTTTAACTATAGATCCACTTTCTAGGAATGGATTAACTTAATCTTCTATAGATGATTTAAATACACCACTTAACAAATCTTTCAAAAGGAATTCAGCAAATGGAATCCCATTCTTCTTAATTTCTTTTTCATTCTTAATGTTAGCAAATAAAGTAGTAGCTATCTTTAAATGAAGTAACTCCATTTAATTTGAGCGATCATAGTAAGCATTAGTTTATGAAAGTAAAGCTTTGTTAATTCCACCCCAATGGTTGCCATTTTCTTTCCTTCATTAGTTTGATTAATCTTCGGCAACGTGTATTCCTAAGCATGGTGTCTAGGTTTGTCATAGTTATAACATCTTAGTGAAGATTTGTCAAAACTAATCTGGCGATTATGGTTCAAACCAAATCTTTCTACTTGTTCTTTTTACAAAGTGTTTAGCTTGATAACCCACCATAACCATTTGGTATTTGATGTAGATCATCTATCAAAAATATTAGGAGCATTGAGCCTTCCTATCATAAAGGCTTTATAGCTTGACATGGAATATTGAACAAGGCTAAGTATTTTGCGACAATTTCGACAGTGTGTTTAGGAAGACTTGAACTTTGCTTGGCATCATAGGCTTGGTAAGTGTTTTGTTGTGGTTGAACTGATGAATATTTTGCTTTCATAGGAGATTATTACTGAGCTTGAACAAGAGATGAGTACTGAGATACATTGGGTTCTTTAACTTCAGGAATGATTGGAACCCAGACTGTTGTTGCTTACATATCTAAGTGCAACTAATATTATCATTGGCGTTGTTTGCCATATTTGCATACAAAGCTATAGCTTTAGGACATTTCCTGTTTCACTGTTTTTTTTAGTTTAGCTCTTTTAATTTGTAACTATGTTTTAATTTTTATAATTAAATTAAATAAAAAAAGAAAAAATAAACTTTTAATAACTATACTGAAAGTACATCATAAAAAATTAATATCTAGAAAAATAAAATATACATATAGTAGGATTCTATATGCCCAAGACACATAAAATATTGATGCGGTTAGTATGTTATGATCCAAGTCGAGTTATACCAAATAACAAGCTTAGCGAACACCAATTAAAATTTAATTGATGATATGATCATGCAATTAAATATTTACACCAATTTAGAAAATTGGTTTTCTAAATGAGTTGCATATGAGAAGGAACAACATATGAGAATATTTTGTTCAATAATATTATTTGAAGTGTTATTTAAATAAGTTAGATAACATCAAATAATAATAAGAGTATATAACTTATACAATTAAATGGTTAATTGTATAACTAATTAGATGACTAAGTTTAATATAATGTGTGTTTTGTTTAAGGAGGGAAACCATTTTAAAATGAAATTTTCGGGCCCCCCCTTAATTGATTGGCTCCTTTCTTTTCTTGAAAACACACATCATTTACTAAGTCTTGCACTCAACAATTCTCTTCTCTCAATACATGCAAAAGAACACAAAACACTCTCTCTTCTCTTTCAAAAACTCACGGCAAGAGCATCAAAGAAAAGAGGTTTTATGAAGTGGTTCTTGGTGTAGATTCTCCCTAACAAGAAGGTTTTGCTATCAAGCTTGGGGTATACAAACTTGAGAGGACCTCCCTTGATGCCTTGGTCGATTTGTTGCTCCATATCATCCTCATTTCCTCACTTTTGGCAGCTGAAAGGTAGATTATGGCAGCTTCTATATGGCTGTCCATAATGCTCGATTTGTGTTTCATAGCTAGTTACATTCACATATAAAAGATCCTTTTGTTCTTGGGTTTGTTTATAACTTATAACATCAAATAGAACTTGAATTTTCAGCTTATAAACAAGGTTATAAATCTATTATTCCTCTGCGTTTTTCTTGTTTAAATGGTTAAACAACTATGTTCATGTTCTAACAAACTCAATATTGGCATCTAGAGCCGGTTATGTGGATAGCTAGCTTGTTTTGTTCTTGAAAATTCGTTTTAAGAGACTTTAAAACCCCTTTAGGGGCTGCTATGTTCATGTATTATGATTCCCCACACTTTTAAAGTTATATCACACATGCTTGTGATTAAACTTTGAAAGACAAGTATGTTAAGCTGTTTATTTGTTTGGACAAAATAAAATCCGAAATTTTAGTTTATGTTGACTGAAATTTCATGGTTTTTAGTGGGATTTCATTATAGTTTTGGATGATATGATCATTGGTTATTAGTGTGCATAACCTAGCCTTTGGCCTTATGTTATTTGGATGATTGGAATGGTTGTTTTATTCATTCAATTGGGTTGTAATGTTTATGTTTATTATTTGGGTTGTAATGTTTATGTTTATTATTTGGGTTGTAATTATTTATTCATTTGGTTATGTAATAAATAGATTAGGTGCATTTCTTTTATAAGAAAAATGTATTAGGATATAATTTTT